>CAIGRM010227519.1:0-19836 GCA_903798335.1 Fraxinus albicans
AGCTTAGATATGCAACATAAGCACAACATAGGGATAGAAAGCATGCCATCCAAACCTGTTAAAGGGACATCGTCAGTGCACTTCCGATAAATATAGCAATAAACCCGCAATAAGCTATTTTGCCATGCCACATGAGTAGGGAAGTTCTCTAAGTCTGTGACTTGGTGCTCGAAAGTTTAAGCAAACCACATTTTTTTAAAGATTACGAGATAATTTAAAAAAGATAAAAGTAACTTTTGTCGTTAGAAATTAATTGTATAATTTTAATAAAATATTTTTGATATTGAATACTCCTTTTCATTTATTGGTGAAATGTGTCCTTGAATTCAATTATTTTCTCCCTTTGTGGTTGCCATAAAACTTTGCTTTATGAAAGAGGTGGAAAAGGCAGCCTACCCCACACATGCGACCGGCAAGTTTAGATATGCAACATAAGCACAACATATGAATAGAAAGCATGCCATTCAAACCTGTTAAAGGGATATCGTCAGTACATTTTCAAGAAATATAGCAATAAATCCGCAATAAGCTATCTTGTCATGCCACATGAGTAGGGGAGTTCTCTAAGTCCGTGACTTGGTGCTCGAAAGTTTAAGCAAACCACATTTTTTTAAAGATTACGAGATAATTTAAAAAAGATAAAAGTAACTTTTGCCGTTAGAAATTAATTGTATAATTATAATAAAATATTTTTGATATTGAATACTCCTTTTCATTTATTGGTGAAATGTGTCCTTGAATTCAATTATTTTCTCCCTTTGTGGTTGCCATAAAACTTTGCTTTATGAAAGAGGTGGAGATTGGGGAGTATCTCCTCAAATTTACAATAAATTTGATATGTCAAAATCAACATTTTTAATTTCCAAAAATACCCCTACTTTATTGAGCCCAAATGATTTTTTGTCATGCATCAAAATTTGTCTCATTGCCTACATTTAAATAGATTTGAATGCAATTCATATATGAATACAATTTTTGCTATTTGTAAATGGTAGACCAATGTACAGCTCCCTCACAAGAGAGGGCACACACTCAATAAAAAAAATCGTGGATCCTTCTCTTATGAGTTGGACTATACACCAGTGTATACACTTAGCAAAACTCACGTGAATATGGCTAAAGTTATATGTACATAACATGACATATCAAAGCAATTTCAAGGCACGATGGACCGCGTCATTACAAACTATTTTTCTACCAACTAATGATTAAATGCCACTCAGATATTATGTACACCGGGTGTACATGTAAAATAATTCATATATGAATATTTGCCATCACCATTAGATAATTAGAATAATTGAATATGGCTTAAGCTACATGTACATATCATGACATACCAAAGAAATTTCAAGGCATGATGGACCGTTGTCATTATGACCAAGCCGACTTTTTTCCTGTGTCAACCACCATGGCCAAGGCTTAGCAACTGCAACTTATTTGGACAAGTCATACACTTGACCTCTATGTCATACACTTATTCGAGATGCTTTCCACGGGCAACTCATAAATTAGATCCTGATGTTTGCATGGGCCTCCAAGCACTTAAAAATTGTCAACATCATCTTAGTTTCATGGTAGCATCGCAACCGGATCCCATAGATGCTTGCCCTGCGTCACTCTCGACAAGTCACATGCTCCACCTAACCACCTAAATTCATCAATAAATAAGGGTTTTTGTACAACAAAAGAGGCTTCTAGAATTGTCTATCCTCACCCTTGACATGTACTCTCCGTGCACACACACTTCGTAAATATAATATCCATATGTAGCTCGTTGGAATCGTTACTCCAACCATTCATCAGGTGAACTGATTTTATAATTAAAAAACATTAACTAGGATTTGCTATTAAATTCTTGTTTAAGCCTCATTCTATAAAAATTCGTTTTTAACCACAAATTTACGAAAAATTAATATTACAAAATATATTTTCTTCAATCAATATGTGCAGAAAGACCCATATTATTTGGAGGGTAAAAAGGGAAAGCACATATGGTCCCAAGAAAACCCACGGTCGGTCAGTAAAGATGTTTTGGTGTACTCTTAAAGGCAGCCCCGTTCAAAATTTGTGAGGAAAAATTGAACAGCCATCCTACAAGTACAAAAAAATTTGATATAAAAACTTTGACAGATAACACATGTCATGACAAGAATTGATTGGAAGAGGGGGAAAAAAAAAAGTTAATCTGCTGCCACGGCAATTTCCATGAGAAGTGAGAACCATGTTGAGAATTCCCAGCTTTTTCCAAAATTAAATCGATGGCCAAGGGAAAAAACAGATGTAACGTATCACTGACAATTTACAGGGGCTGAGGGGTGGGGCGATTATGGCAGAATAATGTTCAGTCCCTATCAAACTCGTCTCTTTGTGCCGTGAAACCCGGACTACAGTCCCCCCCTTCACCATGCCCAGTACTAAGTACTGCTCTTGGGAACCCACCCTCATAATCATGACTGGATAGATCACAATTGAGCCACTATTTGTCATCTATTTTATCAAATATTATTTGTTACAATAAATAATTTTCGCCACATATTCACTCAATAAAATATTCTATACACAAACTAATAAAATTACTTTACTTTTCAACCACATATTCACCAAAAAATACTATTTAAAACTCTATTTCTTATCTCAAAATGGGAGACAAACAAGCACTAAGTATGAATTTTGGTACGTGCACACTTCTTTGTACAGCCCCTCACAATAGGCTTACGGATTAACACTCTCCCCTAGGTTTTGAGCACAAGATGGGAATCTTTATGCAACATTAATACTTTTGGCTTCTGGAATTTTTTGTGGGTTCGTCTTAGAATTACATAAAAATGATGAATTTGATTGGAATTACTCTAAATTATGACTATTCAAATACCTTCTTTTTCCAAGCTCTGTTTTAAGAGTGAATTATCTATCCTCTGTTTGGTAGGGTTTAATCAGTACCAAATATGGTCTAATTTGTTTGGAAACATGAATTTACGATGCCAAGAGCACAGGTAGAAACTAGAAACTGAACATACTGGGGAATTGGTTTAGCTGCAAAAAGTTACAGTCTTGGTATTAATGTTGTCGACACTGAAAGGTGAAAGGTGTGGTAGTGTAGTCACGTCAATGTACAGTTTGCAGAAAATGTGAAAATGAATCAGAAAAAGAAAAAGTATGCAGTGAAATATCACATTTTGCGATGATGATGATGATAGTTGCATATTCATTTCTCATATTCTTGATTCTTCCCACATCGTTGACTTCAAACTCCAAACACCCTTTTTGGTCCTTCACAAATCACCCTTGTGCTGTATGCACACATGATACGTACAAAAACTCATAGTTCTATTATAAGGACCGTGCTACTTGCTGTTCAAGCAGGGGAGCCAAGTGGGCCTACGTTTGAGATTAGTTTTTACCCCTCTTTCATTTGGACTCGCGTGATGCTCTTATTCTTTTCCAGCTCTCCTGTCAGATCCCAATTTTTTGTTTTGGCCTTCAGCGGTGGAAAAACCTCATTTCAGAGATTGCATTTGCATTTTCTTGGAAAATAAGAAATGGGCTGTGGCAAAAACTCCATTTCTTGAATTTTACTGTAAGCTTGTTATTTTTTAGAATTCTAGAAGATTTTCTCTCTCTCAAGTGCTGTAATTGTGTTAAAGTCCTTAACTGTTGACAAATCTTTTTCAGACAGCTTTTGCATACGAGAACATTTTCTGCTTCTTTGCAATTTTTTCCTTCTTACTCCTTATAAAAAGGTTGAAGATAAGAAAAATAGATTGTCAAGAATTCTATCTGGTCTGTTTCATGTTTATTTTTGCCTAAAAATTGGTTTCAACCTTGAACATGGAAATGAACTGGTAAAAATGTGCGTCTTGTAATGTGCAATTTCATAGCCAGTAACCAATTCTATACATGTATTAGAAGAAATAGCTCTTGAATCCAGAATTATGTGTACAATTATTCAATACTTCTGTTTTGCTTATCTTATTGTTTAGCGATTCTTGAAATTCTTCATGAAATTTGGATTCCATTGTTTATTCTTTAGCCAGTGAAGTTGATTAGTGTAAATTCAGATGATGGCTTGCAACCGCTTTGCTCAATCCCAATATTCTTTTCTGATTTCTTTCAATACTAGCAGTTCACTGCAATTCCATATAGTTGCATAAATTTGTTCTTTGTAGGTTCTCAATTCTTGTGGATTTTATCTCCCCCCTTTCTTGCATCCCCTGTTTGATGCATTTATCCTTGTGTTGATGGAAATTCAGCCATATTCAGCTAATAATTCATTGGTAGTTCTATTTGTCTATAAAATTGTGTACCTGGATCAAATAAACTTTGATGTGAATAGGTTAGCATATAGATTAATGGCAATTCTGTCTCAATCACCCTTGGATGAGGGGTTTCTAATCGATTATAATAACTGTGTGTTTGATCCTCTGCAACGTTAATAGGCCTGATTTCCTATATATTTCAGATGCATTATGAAGAGCTTGAGGTTATGGGTAGAGGTGTTCGCACTGGCAAATGAAGGAACGGCAGAGGTGGCGACCTGAAGAGGATGCTCTACTGCGTGCATATGTGAAGCAATATGGCCCAAGAGAATGGCACCTTGTCTCAGAGCGGATGAACAAGCCCCTAAACAGGGACGCTAAATCCTGTTTGGAAAGGTGGAAGAACTATCTTAAACCTGACATCAAGAAAGGATCTCTTACAGAAGAAGAGCAGCGTCTTGTTATCCATCTTCAGGCGAAGCACGGAAACAAGTGGAAGAAAATCGCGGCTGAAGTTCCAGGGCGAACTGCCAAGAGACTTGGGAAGTGGTGGGAAGTTTTTAAAGAAAAACAGCAACGAGAACAAAAGGAGAATAACAAGATTATAGATCCACTTGAAGAGGGAAAATACGACCATATTTTGGAGACATTTGCCGAGAAGCTTGTGAAAGAGCGTTCTGGCCCAGGAATCGTTATGGCTACTTCAAATGTGGGGTTTCTTCATACAGATGCTCGTGCCCCTTCTCCTCCAATACTTCCTCCTTGGCTAGCTAGTTCTAGCACAATCACAACTGTCGGGCCACCATCCCCATCGGTGACCTTAAGTCTCTCAACCTCAACGATACCATCTGCACACGCAATTCCCTGGTTACAGCCCGATAGAGGGCCTAATATTGTCCCTCACGGTCCAAGTATTTTGCCATCTCTAGGAATTGCTCCTTTGGCCGGAGAGAACCAATTGGTTTCTGAACTCTTGGACTGTTGTCGAGAACTGCAAGAAGGGCATCGTGTTTTGGCGGCTCATCAGAAAGAAACCGCCTGGAGATTGAAAAGGGTGGAATTGCAGTTAGAATCAAAGAAAGCATGCCGGAGGAGGGAGAAAATGGAAGACATAGAAGCAAAGATAAGAGCTCTTAGAGAAGAGCAGAAGGCCGCTCTAGATTACATTGAAGCTGAATATAGGGAACAATTAGCAGGCTTGAGGAGGGAAGCAGAAGCAAAAGAACAGAAACTGGCTGACCAGTGGGCTGCAAAGCATTTTCGTCTAACAAAGTTTCTCAATCAGATGGGCGGTGGATCATAGTCGAGCCTCATGGCCGGTGAAGTAGCTCAGTGGGCTGCCAAGCATTTTCGTCTAACAAAGTTTCTCAAGCAGATGGTGGATAGATCAATAGTCGAGTCTCGTTGCCTGTAAAGTAGCTTAATTCTCATCGCCTTACTCGTGCCTGCCACGGCCGAACAGATATTACGTCTTTTTCTTGGTCAACTATAGAATAATGCCGTTTTTTGTCAATCGCATGTTAAGCCGACTAAGACTCCTGAAGGCATCTATCTACATATCTTCAATGTGCATGGACTGATTACTTAGGCTTTCGACTGAGCTAAATTTTCTGCTCCTGTGTCACTCAACTTGCTTGAAAGAAAAGCTTCCTACAAATTGCAATGTTGAGAATGATTGAACAGAGTATTAAGTGGCATCTTCTGATTTTCAGTCTTTATAGTGTCTATTTTCAGACAGCAACATGGTGAAGAAGATGGTTGAGTTTAGATTAGAAATTGACAGAATTGATTACTAGAGTTCCATTCTCTCTTCATGCAAATCTTTGGAGTTACGTTCAATGAATCATTGTTCCAAAACTTATTTTCTCCAATAAAATTGGTTGTCAAACGGGGGCTTATAAATAAATACAACTCAGTAGTTCATAAGTGAACAGTATTTATGAGACTCAAAACTAAAAGTTGGTTCAGAGTGTTTATAAACCTGAGCCAAACATTTCAATAGGTTTTGAAATAATACATTCTCTAGTTACAAATTCCGACTGTTATAGAGAGACCAACCAGAAATGTATGTAATTGCTGAAACTGCATTTCTGAGAAACTGTCTCAAGTCAATGACAAAATCCCAGTTTGATTTTATTGCAGTGGCAGGGTGAGAAACTGAAGAAAGGAGATCGAGTTAAAACAGCTGGATTTTCATGACAAGCTCTTCCAAAATTTGTACCATGAGATTTTGGGCGCACTGATTTCTTTTCTTTTTCTCCTATAATTTTTTGGGTAATGGAACAATGAATAATTTCAAATTTTAGTCGGTGGATTCTCCCTAACATTCATGATACAACTGTCGCGACTTCTGAAAGGACTGCTGCGGGCCACACCTAAAAGTAATTTGGCCATACCACCAGCAAAAAGTAATTTCCAAAGACTACTTTTCAGCAAATTTCAAAAACAATCAGAGCGCACCAGCTTTAACAAATTTTGTACTTAACAGACGAAATTTTGCATACATGCTCCAATTAGTCTGGCAATTATTGCAGTACAAAGCCCCAACTTGGACACGACTAATTATGGGCTCATTAGACAGAGAAGCAGGAAGGAGGATGTCTCCAAGGCTCAACATATCGCAATAGATCAGCAATAGTAATAAAGACCAGGATTCTTACCTTAAACACGCACTTGTATATATTCATCAGTTAACAGACCTCAAATAACAAGGTAATACTTGCAGCTAACAGACCTAGCACCAGTTCTTCCTTGCAAAATCATCCTTATAATAAGATGGATTGTATGATGAAGTCATCCAAAGCTGGGATTTTCAGTTGATTTGCAGGTGTTCTTAATTTCAAATTTGGTAAAAACTGCAAATAACAGGAGCAGGCAATGTAGAAATCATAAGGTGCAAGTCATTCACAGACCGTAATGCATTCAGGGAATGTTTGGTACATAGAAGTTGACAAGATCAGACAGTAATGAATAAATCTACACTACTTATTCTTTAATAAATACTGTCCAATACTTTCCAATCTACCTGACAAAAAAACTTTCCAGTGATTATGCTGGAACAATATCTGGTTCAAGTGGTGGTGATCCCTCATCCTGTACAGGCTTGCCAGTAGGAGTATCTTTTGTTTCTTTATCTTCTACAAACCCTTCCTTGAACCTATCATAATTTGTAGGTTCACTACTCTTAAAGGGACGCTCACCGAGTACTCTGACCAAGTCTTCTTGATGTAAGACCTCCTTCTCCAGTAACAATTCAGCAATTTCTGCTACATGCTCTTTATGTTCCTTGATTAGCTGTAAAGTGCGGCCATATGCCTTAGCTACCCATTCTCTTACTTCACTGTCAATTATAGCAGCAGTCTTGCTGCTGTATGGCTTGGTCATCTCCATTGCATCGTCCCTTTGAGGAAAAGAAAGAAGACCAACTTTGTCACTGAAACCGTACACCGCCACTTGGGCATAGGTCATCTTCGTGACTTTCTCCAAATCATTTTGGGCTCCCGTTGAGATCTTCCCGATCAAAACCTTCACGAAATAGAAATTTGATCACCACTTATTCCCAACTTTTACTAGCCAGAGGTGGGAGTTCAAAACCACTATATGAAATGCAGACTGAGAAATGAAGGAAAAAGAAAAGGATGCAGATTACAAGTTCCACGAGACTAACATGAACTGCTGCCTGTGGTCCCAAAAACTCTTTAACAAGGAAATGATTCTGTAAAATGGGACAGGAATCATACTGACTTGTTTGAGTATTTATTAACAGAGGCTTCTCATATGATATTTATACACTGCAAAGAAACCTATTGATAAAGGACCCCAAATGTATAGCCTTTCAAAAAAAATCTGCAAAATGTATTTATTCAAAATATTAAAAATAAAAATCAGGAGGCCAGCTTAACCGTGAACTTCATTCATGACTGTGAATCCTGAATAAGGGAGTTGATGCCAATGCAGTTCCAATTGTTGTCCAAGTAAATATATATCAAAGCATAAGGTACATAGTTTCTATGCCATGAATGACAGCTCTCGTAACAAAGAAATTCCTCTTGCATACGCACTCACTCACTCCCCTAAAATGAGCTTGGGAATCATATATTGTAGATTTAATAAATTTTAATGGACCTACATCATCTTCGGTACCAATATACACACTTCGTGCAGGCTTCATAAAGATTATCATCTTACGATTCAAGAGATGGCCTCTTTAACAGCTTTCTTAGTCATCAAATTGTAAAATATACAGATTTCGAACTTGCAAATTAGCACATTTATATCCACATATACATACAGCTGCTTTTATATAATGCAGATTTAAAAATTTCCATGCCTTTCTTGGTTGGACCAGGTGAAATTTACTTCTCCGTAAGTAAAACTGTTGACAAGAATTTGTAACTCAATAACTCTAATGCAGAAAGGAGGAAGTGCATTCACCTGTTCCGCTGCTCGCCCACCAAGTGTCATGCATGTCATATCAAACAGCTGCTCTTTGGTCATCAAAAGATCTTCATTTGGAACATACTGAGCAAAACCAAGAGCTGCAGTACCACGAGGAACAATTGTGACTTTGAGCAATGGTTCGGCATGCTCCAAAAACCAACCAGCAACAGCATGGCCAGATTCATGGTAAGCAACGGTTCGACGCTCCAGCTTGCTTATGACCTGCAGAAGAGTATGGTTCAATATCATCGCAAATCACATTCAAACCATTGATCACGACTTAAAGCACGCCTCGTGCCATTTTCTGTTGTGCACGTAACACTTCTATTCTCAATTTCTCTTTGTACCAGAAAAATAGAATTCATAATTTTTCTTCTACCATAATAAACCAGTTCTCATCCAGTTTTGTCCAAAATGATTTTTCCTATTAACATGAATCAGTTGAAAAATGCCAAATGTATAGATTGTAGTTGTAGAATCACTCTTAAAAATGTGTTTAGCCAGAATTAATGACTAGTCCTTGAAAAGTTCAAGCAGCCGTAAACTCAAATTTAAAAGATGAAAAAACTCGTGTTGATCATTATTCTAATTTACTCAAATCATTAATTTGCCAATCAATACTAGATAACCACAAATCAATTTGAAGTATGGAACAGCAAAACATGGTGAAGAATAATGTTAATCCCAATGAAATGAACAGATACCTTGTTCTTCTTCTCCAGACCCCCAATAACCCGATCTATAGCTGCCTCAAAATGTTGCATTGTAATTAGTGTACTGTCAGTCCTTGCAGCTATCAGTGCAGCCTCATTGCAAACATTCGCAATGTCTGCTCCAGCAAATCCAGGTGTTAAAGCAGCAAGCCTCTGAGAATAATATGAAGGTTCTTTATCAAGTTTCAATTTATTCAGATAGATCCGAAAGATCTGATCACGGCCATTAATATCAGGCTTGTCAATGGTAATTTGACGATCAAAGCGACCAGGCCTTAACAGAGCTTTGTCTAATATATCAGGCCTATTAGTACCAGCAAGTACAACCACCCCAGAAGTAGTTCCAAATCCATCCATTTCCACAAGCAATTGATTTAGGGTGCTTTCCCGCTCATCATTACCACCAGAAAATCCCCCACGTCCTCGTGCTCGACCAATTGCATCAATTTCATCAATAAAGACTATACTCGGTGCACACTGTCTTGCCTCTTGAAATAAGCTCCGAACTCTGGCCGGGCCAACTCCAACAAACATTTCCATGAAATCTGACCCAGAAATGGAAAGAAAAGGCACGTCAGACTCTCCAGCAGTTGCCTTGGCAAGTAGTGTCTTTCCGGTTCCTGGAGGACCTACAAGAAGGGCACCTTTTGGAATTTTGGCTCCCAGCTCCTCGTACTTTTTGGGGTTCTTTAAAAAATGCACAAACTCCATGATTTCCTGTTTTGCCTCATCACAACCAGCCACATCTTTGAAGAAGACCTGGATCAATATGTCCACATCATCAAACTGCTAGATTGATGAACGTGTATTTGCTAAAATAACACAAAAAAAATTATATAAATGAAAAGATGTGTTTACCTTATTTTTGGAATTTTTATCCATTTTAGTGAAATGCGCTTTTCCAATATTAAATATTCCACGTGCACCCTTCCCTCCAGGACCTCCAACACCAAGCCCACCTTGCATTCTTCGTCCCATGTAGAAAAGGGTTCCTAGAAGTAAGACTGTTGGAGCAAACTTCATGAGTTCGTGGAACCAGTTCATCTCAGAAACATATGTCACAGGAACATAATTGTGTGGATCTATTCCTAATGCCTCCTGGGCTTCCTCAAGCTTCTCCTCAAAGGATTCAACACTTCCAATAGTAAAATAGTATTTATAGTGGCTCATTTTTCTCTGATCATTGGTATCACCCACAGAGCCTTGAAGGGTGTCACCGTTGGTTTGAATATCATGGGGTGGTGAACTCTTCACGTAAACTTTTGCAACTGATTTGTTGGAGACAACAATGTGATCCACTAGACCAGGTTCAAGTAACTTGTTCTTGAACTCTTGGAAACTTATCTAAAAATCAAATTTAGCTATTTCAGCCATTGGTTAAGTAAATTCAATGACAGGAAAAAGATAATCTTTAAAGCATTGAGTGATGAAAGATAACTCACAAGTTTCGCACTAAATGAATGCATCTAGAGTCCATAATCTAAGAATTATATGAAGTAATAAAACAGGCAATCAAATCATGTTATAATCTGGGAGCCAAGATAGAGAGAGAAGAGGTGGGGGATAACAATGCAAACTCAGATTATATATATTGTAGAACTAGAATATGCTAGTCGTTGATGGAAACATATCCTAAAATCACCTCTCTTAACATACAATTTCAATATTACTTACTTGGAGGGGGATTTCATTTATACACAATCAGGGCCGGATCCAGAATTTTTTTTAGGGAGGGCTGAAATTAAATTTTTTTTTTTTTTTTTTGTAAAGCTGGCAAAGCAACTACAGTTCAATAACTTTCTTTGAATATAAACTATTATCAATGATAATGAGAAAACAAATGGACAAATTTGTGACATGGTGGCAAACAAAGTACTTATTAACTGTATAGTAGCATGAAATTGAGTTTGCAATTCGAGCAACTAGCAAATTAAGGTGTGGATCATAATCTAAATATTAGCAAAAACAAGATATATATATATATATATAATGAAGGCTTTAAAATATCATATATAGATAAAAATGCAATTGATTAAGCAAGTGACAATAATATTACAAAAATGCTACTTGTACATCAAGAATTGTACTTCAAAGTGTACATCACACTCACATTGGGATGGGACCCACTTGTATAAAATATTTTTTACTTTAAACAGGTCTCACCCCCATGTGAAGGGGGTAACACGCCGATGTACACCTTAATGTATCAATAGCAAAACCGATATTATTAATATTAATCAATAAATTAAAAAAATTAAAAAAGACAATCATCTTTGAAATCAATCACATCCCTTCAAAGAAAAATAAGAATCCTACATTTTTCTTACTGTCCACACAGTCAACAGCCACAATCACCTTTTGCATATTCAAGTTTATTCCAATATTATTCAACCTTGGTAAATATAGAAAGGATTGTCAAATATTATTCGCAATGATGTTTCACTTTTTAGTATTATTTCCTATTAATTTGAATGCATTAGCATAAAAATACAATGATTTTCTTTGTAATTTTTATTTCAACAATTAAAATTTAAACACAAGAATTAACCATTTACTATTGTATCAATTACTAAAAAAGACAAATCATTAAGAAAAGCAAAAAAACTACCCAAAAAAAAGGTATAAATGGATACGGACTGAGGGGCTGGACCAGGCTACAGCCCAGCCCCTCCAAGTGGACATAAAATAGCTAGTTAAAGATAGCTGCTAAAATTGATTTAATAATTCTATTTCTTTCCCATTAATTCTGACGTCAACTTAAATAAAATTTTATTTGATATTAATTGACATTAGCGTTATTCAAATAACTGAGACTCAGTTGTCAAAGTCCTCTTTCAAAAAAATTTGTAAGCCCTTGACTCATTAATCCTACTTCTGCCCCAGCAAATAAAGCTTTACGAAAATATAGGAAACATTCATTCACGTTTAAAAATTCACACTAACCTCCCATAATTTGTTTTAAGTATCACATACACCCCCTCACCACTTTCAGATCAATATAAAATATAATATCATGTTGATATAATCTAAAATGTCCTTGTGAAAAAAGAGGAACTATTCTACAATCAGTTGCAATTTAATTTGTTCTATAAAATAATACATTTTTTAAAGATTGTGTGCATACACAATATTGAATATGCGTGCTAGTGAAAATTTAAACTTAAAAATTGTTGAAGAATTTGGTAATAAATGGTTTGAGTTTTAACTAATAAAATATAGTTATGTACACAAAATTTAAATATTAACAGAATGCAAATTTATAATAAAAATTCATATTTATAAATTTATAAACTAAAACAAGATGTTAAATACAGTAAAAACTTGATAAATGAATGTTCGATAAATTAATAAATCTCGCTTAAATAATAGTATTCTTTGGTCCCGACTTGGGCCAACGTACTAAATTAATAACCTGCTAAATGTATAAGAAAATAATTTTTTTGAGATTCTCTAAAGCCCACCGAATATATAAAATAATAATTGCTTAAATTCGTAAAAGTTCATACTAATACAAATTAAAAAAACTTTTAATTAGACAATTTTTTTTTTTCAATTCACCTCTATTAATTTAACAAACTTTTAATTTTCAGTAGAAATTATGCTCCATGTGGATATGAAATGACTTGAACAATAAAACTTCCAAGTTACAAATTTTGAAACCAATGCATGTATATTAATGTTTCCTCTTTAATGGACGTATGTGTGTGCCTTTTTATGTGCTTACCGATTAAATTTTTACTTTCATCACATTGAAAAAAAATAAAAAATTCTACATGTATTATGGTAAAATATAATACAAGGTATAAAAATATAAAATATTCTATAAATTAATAAATATTTTATTTATCGATAAATTAATAAATTATTCATTTAACAATAAATTAATAACCCCTTTAAAATAAAAAATTTTCTCGGTCCAAACATTATTATTTTATCGAGGTTTTACTTTATAAACATTACCTTTTATAATTCAACTAAAATTTTGCTAAAAATAGTATAATGTTAGTTCATTAAAACATTGTACTCTATGAAATTTATTGTCAAACAACAATGATGTTATATGATAGAATGCTATGTTAATGTGATATAATTAATCATTATATATTAATATATAATTCATCTAAAAACATATCAATCTATATTCTTATACTTTACTTTGAATAAATTAACTATAACTAATTGTAGAAATTTCATATTTTTTCTTCACAAGGGCATTTTAGGTGTATCAACCCATTTTAGATGGTATGAGGGATATCTCTAATATTATCATAAAGCCCAAAAGTGTCTTTGATATTGTGTTTGAAAACTAAGGGTATGTTCTATTTGTTGTTTTCAGCCATTTTCGGTTTTCAGTTTTCGAAAACATTGAAAACACGTTTACTTACCTATTTTCAGAAACGAGCTTAAAATTTACAAAGAAAACGGAACACGCAAAAAAAGTCGTTTTGACTCTTTTCGGTTAAAACCAAGCCAAAACTTCATTTTTTTAGTTTTGAAAATAATTTTTCAAAATGACAAAAAGAACAAAATGGACACTCAAAACACAAATTCTAAAATGAATTAAAACCTGAAAACTGAAATACGAAGAGAACAAACCCTAAGTGATCGTCACACACTACCTGCATGTACAAATTTGTCAATTAAAGCTTTGTCTACCATTACCCTATCCGTTGAGATATAAATTCGGCAAGGTAGCAGTCAAAAGTTTTCAAGAGACAATTTGGTCAGCAAGTTGACTTTTATGGCAACGGATTGAAAATGGGAGGCTCTGAATTTACTAATTTTCAGTTTTATGCATCAGTGCACGCATAAATGCATTTTAACGTAACAATTTCTGTTACTTTCAATAACAGAAACAGATGCCAAAATATCATTTTGAGTTTCTTTTTGGAAAAGGTGAGCGGATGTCTACTGAGTTGGATTGGGGAGACACTGGACACCCGAAATTTTAGTTCCAATATGGACTAACCTGCTTCTGTTCACGAGGATTCATAAATATTGATGAAAGTACAAATCCAAGCAACAACAACGGCGCAACAAAACTTTGAAATTTAGTGGAGAAGTCCTGGTTGTTCCCTTGATCACCCGTGCCTGACTCCTCTGCAAACAGATGAAAATTATAGGGAAGAAGACTCTGGTGAAGGTAAGCTAAGTGACATAATCAAGGAGTTCTTTAAATCAGATATATGAAAAATGACATCAATTAAGCAGTAAGGTAGTAACATCTACGAATGATGTTTCTATCCTAAGGCTTGTTGGTAAGCTCTAATTACTTTTCTTTTCAATCTTTTCTGCCCTGAGATTGATTGAATGGAAAACTAGTATAACTAGCACGTTACTTCAACTTAGTTAGATCCCTGGTTGGTGGGATTAAAATCAATACTTTAATTTATGTCAAAGTCAACAATTAATACCCACCAAACAAGGCTAAATATAATGCTCTAGAACAAGAGAAGAAGTGACCACAGCACAAAATAGCAAGATTGCACACCTTTATGCTCCCCTTTCTGGTTGTTCCCTTTTGGAATTTCTTTCTTGTTTTTTGGATAATAATTCTCATAGTCTAGAAAAAACACAACAGCATAATTAAACCTCAGGAATACTAAGAACCACAAGTATCCGGAAAGATAATATCATCATAACAGTGTCATGGCAAAATACTCAATATTTCTTACTTCTTTTCTTCGGTGTTTCGCTACAATACAGCCTAATAAGCCTAGGGTTCGCAAAAACCGAGTTAAATTCCGACAAAGTGCCACCATTAACAACCAGTTTCCCAGCTCCAATCGATGTCAAATATCTCCTCACAAACCCTAAGCCACTCCTCGATCGTGCAATACACGCATTTTCAGGAGACAATTCATTCAAAATCATTAATTCCAATCCATTACCACCCGAAAATGGGGCCTGCACAAAATGCAAAAATTAAAAAAGAAGCAAGTGAAAATCATCAATATTAAAAATGGGGGAAAATGAATTTAGGAGCTTACTTTATTGAATATGGAGCGAGAGGATCGATGAATAGAGCGTCCAATTCGTAAAAACATCATTTTTCAGTCATCAAAACATGAATTCCCTACTTGAGTTTATAAAACGAATCCCTAAAATACTCTTGCGACGTCGTTTCTTCAATACATTTCAAGTCCTCACTCAATAAACATACAATTCTCAAAAGATCAATCTACAAAAGCATATATTCTTATTCATGTTCTAGGGTTTTCCGATTGGGAACAACAAAGAAATTGCAGTGTAGAATTCAGAAAAATGGAAAGAGGAACTGCACGTCACCGGAAGCAAAACTCCGCATGGAGATGACGCAAATTTACGAATATAACCTCGAGTGTCGGTTATGTTGCGTATTTTCTTGGGTATTTTGGTAAATGAATCGGTGTGTCTGTTGCCAAGGGAGAGGCACGACCATGCTAATACTACCTGTGAAAAAAGGCACCATTTGGGTGGACCTCTTGCTTGACTCAAAAATAATTGGCGCAACCTATTTACATGTTCGAACCTGATTCAATTTGCAAGTATTGTTCACTTATTCAATTATCATTTTTAAGGGCCCGTTTGGTGCACATTAAAATGTGTGAATGCATTTTTTTGAAGTGATGTGATGGGAAATATGTGGTTGAAAAAGAAGGAAAAGTTATTGATGTGATGAAAAATATTATTTTATTGAAAAATGTGTGGTTGAAAATGAATAGAAGAATGAGAATAAAAAAANTAAGGGCCCGTTTGGTGCACATTAAAATGTGTGAATGCATTTTTTTGAAGTGATGTGATGGGAAATATGTGGTTGAAAAAGAAGGAAAAGTTATTGATGTGATGAAAAATATTATTTTATTGAAGAATGTGTGGTTGAAAATAAATAGAAGAATGAGAATGAAAAAATAATGTGGCTCAAACGGGGCTTAATCTATTTACAAAACAATTTATAAATACTACCCAAACAAGTTTTATATTCCTTTATTCTCGGTTTTTAAATTTAAGTTTTATTTATATTAATAAATATAGGCTTAATCTCACAAAATGTCCAAACGTTTGGTTGTGCAAAATCTCCATACGTTTCAATTTTTTTTTTGCAATTTCACCCATATTTCAACGTTTTATTGTAGAAAATGTCATTTCACCTATTTTTAACGTAAAATGACAAATATGCCCTCTCATATAAATAAAAACAAAAAAGAAAAAAAATAAATAATAAATTACAATCTTACTCCTAAACTTTTTTAAAAAAGCAAATGAGTCCAAAATTTAGGAAAATATTAAAAATAACAAAAAACCTCTTTCCAAGGTAAGGGATATTTTAGTTGGATCACATTTCCCACAAAATACAATTATATTTATGATATTAATAATTAAATCAAAAATAAAAAAAATTGATCCCCCACCATCATCTAGCCTTTTACCTAAAACCACCGCCACTAAGTGCCGGTGGCCACCACATCAGCTTCTAGTCTCTACCGTCACTAGCTATCTGTCGTCATCGCCACCAGCCCATCGTTGCCTCAAACCCATTAAACCATTGCTTGTCCCACGTCGATCAACCACAACTCACTAGCCAACCACTATACTCAACCCACTTCATAGTCGTCGCCGCTTATTTGCCCAATTCAATCCCGAGCATAGAACATCCCGAGGACTTCCACCACCTTTTGGAGCCAATCTGAGAGGGTAGTCCTCGAGGTCTCGAGGACTATACATACCCGAGGACTACGGTCCCCAAGTCGGGAGATGGGTCTAACGGTAGTCGTCGAGCTCGGGATAAATATCATGATTGTGCCATCATCACTACCCAATCCAACATATCTGTCACCGATCACCTCCACCACCTGTTACAACCACAATAACTGCAAAACAACCACCCAAACATACCCATTAAACCATTGCTTGTCCCACGTCGGTCAACCACAACTCACTAGCCAACCACTATACTCAACCCACTTCATAATCGTCGCCGCTTATTTGCCCAATTCTAGATTCACGCTCGATCTCTACTCTTCTCCAGCCATTGCTCCATATTTTTCCTAAACCCACGGTCACAACCACACAAACATATGACCACTGCATCTGTCAGCCTCCATCACCATCACCATCACCCACGATTTTCCCCAATATCTACACATAGTAACAATCAGAAAATAGATGCAGATACTAGAAGCATAAAAGGCTGTTGATTTTTTGTGAACATTTGAAATTATTGGCAAAAAGAGATGCGCAACCACTCGTTACAAATTCCATCTCTCTGTTTTGTCTCCTGAGTTAGGACTTTTAAAGAGATCGTGTAGGGTGGGGGCGATGAATTTGTAATTAAATTTAACGTGACCGATGGTAATAGACAATGAATTTTCTGGTTCTGATTTGGGGGTGGGGTTGGGGGTAGGTCGGCATACGGGGTTGTTGAAGAAGATGGACTTGGGGGTGGGGAGTTGGTTGTGGTCTTTTTAATTTTTTGATTATTTATTTATTTATTATAATTGTAATGTATGTGAAAATAAAAATTTAACTTTTTACCCTTTAAAAATTATTCAGAAGAGAGAAATAGTTTTTTTGTTATTTTTAATATTTTTATAAATTTTGGACTCATTTGCATTTTTTAAAAAGTCTAGGAGTAAGATTGTAATTTATTCTTTATTTTTGTTTTTGTTTTATTTATGTAGGATGGGTATGTTGATCATTTTACGTTAAAAATATGTGAAAATGACATTTTTCGCAATGAAACTTTGAAATATGGGTGAAAATGCAAAAAATTTGAAACGTAAGGACGTTTTGCACACTACATGTCAATCGTAGGGACGTTTTGTACGATTAATCCATAAATATATTAAGCCAATGTTTGTTATGGATTAAATCTAGAGTTTAATCTAAGTAAAAAGTAACAATTGATTTTAATTTTTTAATAACATATTTAATGGGATCCACAACTTTTTAACTATATTTTTCATTAACTTGTATCAAAATATAATAAAATCACGTTTTTAATCCTTACCAAACAAGTGCTAATAATGTTGCTGTAAATTCGTCTACTATACTTGTAATTGAGCTAGGGTTGTATAAACTTTACTCGAATTCACAAAGTAAATATTGAACTGCCTTTGTCTTTCTTGAATATCAAACATTAATTTTGGTCCTTACCGAATTACGATTTAACTTATTATTGCCCGTGTATGAAGTTTCAATAAAATTTAGTTAAGAAATCGATACGGTAAATGAATGCAACAAGACTATAAGAAGAAAAGGAAATTTGTCCATACTTCGAAATAAAAAACTTATTACAACATATTACAACACGTCCTTTCTCAATCTAGGAGAATCACTTGGGCTTATTACATTCAAATAATCGGATATATAGATAACTACTGAGGATTTTTTTCATAAGTTTGCTAAGGTAAATTGGGCAATACTACATAATTCTTAAAAATTAAAATCTTGTCGATTATATTTTTTATCATATAATATGCACTAAACATGTTCTATGTATTTGTATCAAATCCTAAAGAATAATACGTAGAATTGGATAAAGCAACATTGACCAACGGTTTTCTGATCATCAATGGCACTACATCTTCAAGAAGACCTTGTGACTCCCCTAATACTGGGCCTGAATTGAAATTTTGGGTTTCTTGGTCTTCGTTGGAATGGGCTTGGGCTTGTAAAATGGGCCCTTTTTGTTTCTTTGTTGGTGGATCAATTTGGTCCGGTGGATTGAGCAACAAAAATGGGTAAACAAAGTGAAGGTGAAGCCCTTCATATGTGATGATGAGGCTGTCCGGGTCATCGCTGGACCGCTCCACCTGCTTTTTTGCACTGCACCTTGGGTTCGTGCACCTATAATAGCTCCTACATTTCATGAAGAAAAAAAAAAATTATGTCCATGTTTGATAGAGATTAAAATCAGATTTTCAGTAGATTTTAATAAAAGTTGATGAAATGTATAGTTAAAATTAATTGTTGATTTTGACTTAGATTAAAATCTGAATTTTAACTTCTACACAACACAGGCTAGATATGAACTTCATTTTGCGTAATTCTACCTCAAGAATACAGATTCAACGTCGTCTCTAGATCCTGTCTTCGCATTATTTTATAATACTTGATCAAGTAAAGGATATACTAGCGTTTCAACTATCCCAAAATGCAAAAGGATAACAACATGACGAATAGATTAAAGAGCGTCTCTACTTATCGCATGGATAGTATTTTCTTCATGATTCGATTTTCATGTATAAATTAAGTAATTTATAATTATGGGTTATTTTAAGTATAAATTTGTAATGATTTGATTAACCCACAAACCTAATTTTTACTTTGAATTTGTTACCTTGGATGTGGGCTACTCTTGATTGATTTCTGTCCATATTTCCTCCACTTATAGCCATCATCAGCCATTACATTGCCACAACACTTGATTCTCATAGTATACT
>CAIGRM010227542.1:0-18063 GCA_903798335.1 Fraxinus albicans
TCTACTCCAAACAAGCTTTACTTACTTGAGCATTTTTTCAGTTTCAAAATGGATTCTTCAAAAGATTTGCATGACAATTTAGACGTGTTTAACAAATTTGTTCATGATATTGTTAACTGTGAAGAGTCAGTGTCTGAAACATATAAGGCTATTATTTTGCTAAATTACATACATGATACTCATAAGGAAGTAAAAAATGTTATTAAGTATGGTAGAGACACTTTGACCCTCAAAATTTTCATTGACTCTCTTAGAAGTAAGGAGACGGAGATTAGAGTTGAAAAAAAAGATAGAAAAAGCTATGAGATTCACATGATGAGGGGTAGAACTCAATTTAGGCAAAACAGTCATGATGGTTACCAAAGTAGTGGCGAGTTAAGTAGCAATGGAGCTAAAAAGAAGAGCAAGGGTAGGCCTATATCCATATGTAGGACCAAGGTTAAGAAATGCTATAGTTGTGGGAACACGGGGTATTTTATAAAGGATTGCTATAAAGAGAAAAATAAGCAAAAGGGTCAAGATAGAGATGAGGTAAATGTATTGTCTTCTATTTCCGATAATGGTGATGGTGAGTTCTATATGATTACAAGTCATATTGCTTATCCTAATGAATTGAATTTAATTGAAAATTCTCATTGAATGGATATTTGATTCTGGTGCCTCTTTTTACGTGACATCACATAAAGACTGGTTCAAAAATTTGCATGAATCAAATGATGGACATGTTATGTTCTGTGACAATTCTACTTATAATGTTGTTGGCATTGGTGATATTACTTTAAAGTTTGATAATGACTTTGTGAATACTTTAAAAAATGTTACTTATATCCCAGAATAGTCTAGAAATTTGAATTCAGTAGGAAGACTTGATAAAGCTAATTTCACTGGTAAAATTGGAAATTAAGTTTTGAAATTGGTTAAGGGTGCACTTGTCTCTATTAAGAAAATTAAGAAAAATGATATTTATATAACTACTGGAGAAGTGATAAGAGGTTTAAATTCATCTATCTCTTCTATAAGACTGATCACACACAAAAATGGCACAATAGACTTGTACATGTGGGTATTAAAGGGATTAAACTTAATGAAAAGGTACATTTGGAAATGACTGTGTCTGAATTATCCTTCTGTGACCATTGTGTGCTTAGTAAACTTCATAGAACTACTTTCTCCATGAGTGGTTATAAAACTAAAGGCATGCTTGAATATTGCATTCGGACCTGTGATTTTGGAAATGATTGTGTGTTTGATTTATCTTTCTGTGACCATTGTGTGCTTGGTAAACATCATGGAACGACTTTCTCCACGAGTGTTCATAAAACTAAAGGCATGCTTGAATATATGCACTTAGACTTATGGGGTCCCTCTAGCAGTCCCAGCTCAGGTGGAAATATGTATTTCTTGTCTATTATTGATGACTACACTAGAAAAGTGTTTGTTCATCTTTTAAAGGATAAATTTGACACTTTTCATAGTTTTAATAATTGGAAAAGACAAGTTGAAAATCAAACTGGAAAGAAGATCAAGTTTTTGAGAATTGATAATGGCCTAGAGTTTTGTAACATTGAATTTTATAATATGTGCAAAGAAAATGGGATAACAAGACATAAAACTATTCTTTACACTCCCCAGAAAAATAGGGTAGAGTTTTGTAACACTGTTATAACTACTTGTTATCTGATTAATTTGACTCCATCTACTGCATTAAATGGTGATACTCTGTATGAAAAATGGTCTGGTAAACTAAGTGATAAGTTCTGGAGTCCTGAAGTCTTTTTAGGGTGAAACTGTTATGACTGCTTATTATTTTATTAATCTGACTCCATTTGCTACATTGAATTGTGATACTCCACATGAAAAATGGTCTGGTAAACTAAGTGATTATTCTATGCTTAGAACTTTTGGTTATGCTGCAGTTTTTCATCAGAGTGAGAGAAAACTTGAACTTAGAGATAAAAATGTGTTTTTCTAGGTTACCCTGAAGGGGTTAAGGGGTACAAGTTGTGGGATAGGAGCCAAAAGGGGGGTTAAAATCATTGTGAGTAGAGATATTACATTCAATTAGAGCAAAATATCATGCCTTAAAACTGAATCTGAACCTGTGAGTGAAGAAAAACAAGGTGAAGAGAGAAATCGGTTGAAGGTGGACTTAGGAAAACTTAGCACATCCATCCCTATTATACAGAGTGGGGTAGAGACTCAGGAACAACAGGCTGATATGGAAAATAGAGATGAAGTAGTGATAGAAAAACATCCTGAAGAAGAAAATCCTTTAGCAGATTATAACTTGGAGAGGGGAGACAATCTAGAGCACCTGTAAGATTCGAATATGAGTTTGAGCTAGTCTTTGCTCATGCGGGCTATGAAGAGTTAGCTGATAGAAAGCCAAAAACCTTTGAGGAGGTGATGAAAAGTGACCAATCTGAAGAGTTGTTTAAGGTAATGAAAGATTAAATGAGTTCTTTAGAAAAGAGTCAAACTTGGGAGCTTATACTTAAACCTATGAATAAATCTAATGTTGAAGGTAAGTGGGTATTTAAGGTTAATGAGGGTACTAGCGCATTTGAACCTTTAAGATTTAAGGTTAGGTTAGTGGCCAAGGAGTACAATCAAAAGGAGGGGGTTGATTATAACAAGATTTTTCACCTCTTGTTAAGTACACTACTGAGTTATACTTGCATTGATTGCACATTTTGACTGGGAACTTGATGTAAAAACTGCTTTTTACATTGTAAACTTGACGAGTAAATCTTTATGAATCAACCAAAAGGTTTTAAAGACAAACTAAAACCTGATCATATATGCTTCTTAAAAAGATCTTTATACGGCCTGAAACAATCACCTAGAGAGTGGTATAAAATATTTGAGTCTCCGCCCATCAGAAAAAGGCAGTTTGAGGAACTTAGTACAGGACCTACAAAACTATTACCTTCTATTCAGAAAGTACCAAATTTTGAGATTAAGCAATTGCCATCAAATCTGAGGTATGCTTAATTAGGATATTCATCTACATTCCTTGTGATTAATGCAACTAAGATGACCGACTTGGAAGAATAGAGACTACTAAGAGTCCTACGAGAACATAAAGCTGCTATTAGGGGGTCTATAACAGACATAAGATGAATTAGTCCATCAATATGTACGTACAAAATCTTGATGGAAGAATAGTAGAAGACAATAGTGGAAAATTAGTGCAGCTTGAATCTCACCATAAGGGTCGTCGTGCAAGCAGGGGTAGTGAAGCTCCTTGAAATAGGTATCATCTATCCAATCTCTGAAACAAAGTTTGTTAGCCCGATTTATGTGGTGCCAAAGAAGGAGGGATTATAGTGGCAAATAATGAGAATAACGAGTTGATGTCGACAAGGCTAGTCATGAGATAGAAAGTGTGCATACACTATAGGAAGCTGAATGATGCAACTCAAAATGATCGCTTTCTTTGTCCTTCATCAATTATATATTAAAGAGAACAGAGGGGCATTCACATTACTGGTTCTTGGATCAGTACTCAGGATATAATCAGATGGTAGTGGCTCTAGAGGATCGGGAAAAGACTAATTTATGTACCCATGTCGTACCTTTGCAGATAAAAGGATGCCATTTGAGTTATGCAATGCCCTTTCCATATTTTAGCAATGCATGATGGCAATATTTTTAGATATGGTAGAGAAAAACATTGAATTCGTCATAGATTACTTTTTAGTGTTTGGTTCATCATTTGAGAGTAACCTATCAAATTTGGGGATGGTCTTGCAATGGTGTGAGTGCTCAATTGGGAGAAGTGTCACCTCATGGTGCATGAATGAATAATATCGAGGTGAATAAAGAAAATATTTAGGTGATAGAAAAGCTACGTCCACCAACTTCAATTAAGAGAGTACGTAGTTTTCTCGGACATGTAGGGTTCTATAGAAGGTTTATTAAGGATTTATCCATAATCACCAAACCTCTTTACAGCTTACTTGAAAAGGATATACCATTCAAATTTTCTGAAGTATGTTTGACATCCTTCAACACTCTAAAAGAAAAGTTAATTTTAGCATAGGTATACTGAACTGGGGATTGCCGTTTAAGTTGATGTGCGATGCTCTGACTATGCGGTAGGGGTAGTTCTTGGTCAAGAAAAGGATAAAACTATCCATGTTGCTGTGATTATGCGAGAAAGACTTTTACAAAGGCACGCCTGAATTATTCAACCATGGAAAATGAACTACTAGCCATTGTGTTTGCCTTTGATAAGTTCAGATCATATTTCATGGGACAAAATGTAATTGTCTACACAAATCATACGACCCTTTAATAACTGATGTCTAAGAAGGATACGAAGCCTAAGTTGATTTGGTGGATACTTCTTCTTCAAGAGTTTGGCTTCGAGATTCTGGACAAGAAAGGAAGCGAGAATGTGGTATTAGACCACCTTTCAAAGCTTGAATAGGCAGAACACAATGATGATATTGATATAAATGATTTTTTTCCCAGATGAGCATATCTTTGTTGTTGACTGAGGTCATGGTATGCAAAAATAGTAAATTCCTCGATGTGTATTGTGCTTTCACTTGAGGTAACATATTACCAAAGGAAGAAGCTTTTTTTAGAGTTGAAACACTATAATTGAGAAGATCCCATATTATACATGAGGGACGTTGATCAGATCATTCTAAGATGTGTGCCAAATGAGGAGATGAATAAAGCCACCATAATTATTGATGATGTCACTTATATTGAGGAGCTATAGAGGCATGTAAAAGATCTTAGTGACCAACTACTCAAAATGGATGCAAATTTTGTAAAGGAGGAAGAGGTCACAAAAATTGAAGAGATGGATTCAGCAGAAGAAATGAAGGTATGGGGGATAGAAGTACTATGATTGTTAATTATGAACTATGAAGTTTTTATACTTTTTTTGTTCCCTTTATTATTATTATTATTATTATTATTATTATTATTATTATTATTATTATTATTAATCTCTATCAACAGCCAGGAGTTCAAGTGACTTCCATTGATGGGACTATACTTTGGATAAAGATCGTCTATCAGAAAATAAAAGGTAGATTTACCAAAATAATGGAGGCCATGAGTGTGTTTGGATTTGATCTTACTCATATCAGTGTCACCACCTCCAAAGGATAAACAAAAGGCAGATTTACCAAAATAATTCTTGTTACTTCATGTGTGGAAGTAAAGTTTGATTCTTTTAATAAATAATAACAATAACTTGGTCAATTTGTTTGCGCATCTGTTTACTAGAAATGATATTCTTTTCTTGTAGTAGATTATACGGTACTGCTGTAAAACAATCCAGATATCAGAATTGCTCTGATACCAATTGTTGTGAAACAAACCACCAGATTGAGATGTTGAAGTTATATAGGAAATAATAATGAAATATATGATCAAGTAAAAGAATAATAAATAGAAGAATATGGTAAAGGAATTAAGAGATTTTATTAACTCAAGAATAATGGAGAAGGGAGAAAAATTAAAATAGATCTTATAATTCTAATAATCTATATTCTCACACTATAAAATTATATAGAAGAGCCTAGTATTTATAGGGAACATGTAGGAGATGTTTAAACCCTCCTAGTAGAGTTATTGATGAAGTAGGATACCAAAAAATTGAGTTCAAAACAAATTACAACTTCCAATGGGTTTCCAAAATAAAACTTCAATTTGACATATGACTCCAATATCATTCCAAATTGAATTCTTCTTGATGTGCACTTCAATTAGAATTCTTCAATTACTCAACAAGGAATTCGAGTCAAACCAAAATTTTAACAATCTCCACCTTGACACGAATTCCACCAAAAAATGAACTGACTTCTTCAGCAACAACCAAAAAAATATTTTTCCAACCAAACACAAAATACTCCACATCTTCCAATGAATACAGCACTACTCCGCAGAATTACCTCAGATTCCAAAAAATCATAATGATTTTATAATTTACAAAAATGGGCTGTAACACACCCCAAAGCAGGATCAAACTCAAATGCTTTTAAAGAAAGTCCTTGCTAGATTGTATACATTCTACTCCACTTAAAGTATGCTCAACAAAATCAGCATCCATATACCCTTTTTCATTAGGTCTGTCCATAACAATTGAATACATTGGCACCGTAAGTGATGGTGGTAAAGTGATATTATCCATATCTCCTGAACTCCACTGACTGTATTCTTCAAATCTGACCCTTTATGAATTCCTAAAAGTATTATACCAAACTGAATGTCCATCATAGTATTGAACCTATGCAGATTGACACTTCTAAATTCTGCACGGCCTTGCATGATATATAATTGAGACATTTTATGTCCCTCCAATACAACTTCGGCACCCTTACAAGCTTTCAAATCTCCACCTCCACCAAAGAACTCATAACCTTTTGAATCAAAGATAAACAACGAAATGAGATTTTTCTTCAAATCTAGAACTTGTTGAACTTGGCCAAATGTTCTAATTGTCTCATCCAAAAGCTTCAATCTGACTGTGTCAATTCCAGCAACCCGACAAGATGCATTGTTTCCCATAGCCACGACACATTTGGAAACAGTTTCATATGTAGCAAACAAGTCCTTATTAGAACACATATGAAACGCACATGCTGAATCAAGAATCCAATCGTCTTTTGGTTTAGACTCAATGTCAGAAATAACTAAAAGATCTCCATCACTTACAACATTCTCCGCGAGGTCTGCTTCGTCTGAAGTATCTAAATATCTATTTGCAGACATCCTTTCTTTATTCTGTAATTTGTAGCAATCTTTCTTTAAGTGTTCATTCTTCTTGCAGTAGTTACAAATTTGATTACTTAGATTTCGATATGCCCCGTCCAGAACCATCATGAGCAACCAGGCCTCTCCATCTCAGGCCTCAGAAACCAGATGCTTCATCTTTTCTTTTGAATACAAAGCATCATACATTTCCACTATGGTGAGAGTATCACGTCTATACAAGATTATGTCTCTAAATGAAGAAAACAAAGCGAACAATGAACACAATAGGATTAAGGCCAAATTTTCTTCATATACTCTACATCCAAAGTAGGTGATCTTCCAATGATCCTCCTTTTACCATTCGATGAGAG
The DNA here is from genome assembly GCA_903798335.1 of Fraxinus albicans. Classification (NCBI taxonomy): domain Eukaryota; kingdom Viridiplantae; phylum Streptophyta; class Magnoliopsida; order Lamiales; family Oleaceae; genus Fraxinus; species Fraxinus albicans. The sequence goes on from CAIGRM010227542.1 coordinate 7,092, forward strand.
TATAAACGCTGCTTCAGGTTCAACTTGCTTGTCAAACTTTTACTCATGCACAATTATTTCAACCTCAACCATAAAGCAGCTGTTGAATTCTCATTCAAAATGTCCTGAAGAATAGTATTTGATAGATGAAGATGAATGTGAGAAACTGTCTTCTTATCCTTCCATAATTTCTCCTCCACAGCCAAAATTGTAGGCATCCTGTCAATTCCCAACAATGCATCATCCAAATCCAAATGTACGAGTACTGCACGTATCTAACCTACCATAGTGAAAATCTAGTGCTCATATCCAAAAGTGGAATATCATACTTCATGGAAGCCATCACGAGTAAAAAACCTAGAACAAATCAAACTATGCGTTCTTACGGAACTGCTGAACCTGAGGCTCTCATACCAATTGTTGTGAAACAAACCATGGTAAATAATAATGAAGTATATGATCAAACAAAAGAATAATAAAGATAAGAATATGATAGAGGAATGAAGAGATTTTATTGACTCAAGAATAATGGAGAAGAGAGAAAAATTACAATAGATCATATAATTCTAGTAATCTTTTTTCTCACACTATAAAATTGTATAGAAGAGCCTAATATTTATATGGAATATGTAGGGAATATCCAAAATCATATAATTCTAGTAATCTTTTTTCTCACACTATAAAATTGTATAGAAGAGCCTAATATTTATATGGAATATGTAGGGGATATCCAAACTCTCCTTGTAGAGTTATTGATGAAGTAGGATATCAAAAAAATCGAGTCCAGAACAAATTACAGTTCTCAATGGGCTTCCAAAATATAACTTCAACTTGACATAGGACTCCAATAGCATTCCAAACTGAATTCTTCTTGATATGCACTTCAATTAGAATTCTTTAATTACTTCAACAAGAAATTCGAGTCACACCCAAATTCTAACAAGTACAATCCTCGTATATCTATGCAAGTACACCAGATATCGTGCATTAGTACAGAATAATATTTTTGTCTCCATCAGTATTTAGAAGGACTAAGGTTTATAAAATTCTTTTCACTCTAAATTTCAGGGAACTCAAGATGGGCTACCTGATGTTGATCAGCTCAAAGAATTGTTATCCCATTTCACCAAAAGCATTTAAAGAAGTTACAATTGATCCACAAACTAATAAAGATGATGATAATGTGATTCTTGCTTTTAAGCGTGTTTTCTACAAAATAATTTTTTAGCAGTCTTGAAACTACTTCAAGCAAGTGATCACGACTTACTTATTATGGAAGAATCCATTGTGAATCAAAAGAAATGAAAATTATTAAAAGAACAGTATGAGCATGAATTCTTGGTTAAATCAATTTTGAACATGATATCTTGCACGATAATTACATTGCACTGACAACAAAGTAGCTAAATAAGAGTAAAAACATTAAGTCCGACCTTGTCTGCCAACCTTAATGTGGACTCTAAAACATGCTCTGTCAAATTAAATGTAAACATAGAAAAATGAAAAATATATATATATGATATTTGGCTGGTCGCAAGTTTTTTAGGAAGACGAAAAATCACCCTGAAAATGAAGTTTAAAGCAAGTTGTACAGGACGGAAATTTCAGGAAGAATATGAAGTTTCAGTGTTTGTGATTCCATCAAGCACCCAGATAAGCTTTTCCTAAGTGACACCTTCCGTTATTAGCTGCATATCCAAATGCTTACCACATGCGTACTTTTAAAAAAATGCCATTTTTTATTGTTCAGAGTCTTAAAGAAAGACTAATGTTTTTCAAAGATTTGAATCTAAGAGTCGGTTTGTCCATCTCCTGGCAAAGACACTCAGTCTCTTTCTACCATATAACACAACTCCATACCTGCATTTAGTGAACTAAGATCTTGTCCAGGACTCGATATTTATTATGGCTAGATTTCTATTTCTTCACATTATACTAGCCGAACTATTCGATTCTATGGGAAAAGGCATTGCGTTGAGAACTGCATTCGCCTTCGGGCCTATGCAAGTAGCAGTTTCAAGTCCAGCACCAGCGCCATCAGAAAATGGGGTTCATTGGATGTCCAGTGTAGATCCAGAAATCCCACTAATTAGGAAGCATCATTCGTCTGTCGCTGGTGGAGATGCGATTCTTGGTGGACTAGCCATTGTTTCAGTTGCTGCTATTTTCTTCTACATCCGAATCACCAGACAAAGCAAAGAATCTCATGCCTTAGTCGAGATTATCTTATTTTTCCAGCTTTCATTCAGCATTTGATAAACAATCTTATTTGGAGATTTTTGAGCTGTATGCAGAATTCATTGAATTTTACAAACTTCGCCTAAATTGCGATGCTTTATATTCAAGTGTTGAAAAATGAAAAGATCCATGTGATTTTTATAAAGCAAATAAGGTTGTTTCTTGAATGAACAAGAGTTGCATCTTCAAAATCTTCTTATTTCATTCCAAAGTTCTACAGTTAGTCTCCAGATTTTTCCAATCCTACAAGCATTAGATGAGAAAATCATTCCATCTCTGTTCTTCAAGTTTCACAAGAAAGGCTAATCTATGAATGCCTCGAACAAAACCAGAGAAAATTAGAACTGATAAAGAGGATTGAGTGTTCTTTTATTCCTCAAACTTCTAATTGGAGCTTATCCTAGCAAGATTCTTTTCCACCAGTACATCTGCATTGCAAAATCAATTTTATCATCTAGAATGAACAATAAAATCATATTTACTTAGTATTAAAAAGGAATAATTCAGAGAGAGAGAGAGAGAGAGAGAGAGAGAGAGAGTGGGTACCTTGAGGATTGCAAGTAGGGGGTTCTTCAAAGAGAGAAATTGACAACGTTTTAAGAGATAATCCAATGTCAATCAAAATAATCCCAGAGGAAGAATCAGAAACAATTATATCCTTCACTGGTAACCATAAAAAAAGCTCTTCTTGAGACAGACCGTCCACTCCAGTGAGTCCACCGTAGCTTAGATTAGCCCTCACAACATCGTCAAAAAACACCCTGGTCTCAAACTTAGCAACACATGGTGACTCCAAATACACTTGAAGTTGATCATTTTCATCAAGTTCGTATGACTTCACTCCATTCTTGGGGAAAAGCCCTGCTGGCAAGCCTCTGCTTCTGAGGAGTTCATGAATGGAGCTTGAAGTGGTGGATAAAGGATGGAGAAAGAGTAGATACAACAACAGTGTATGTTTCATGGTGGGCATGAAGAGGGCGTGAAATGAGAAAGCTGCAAGAGATTTTAACAGGGTTTTTGGAGTGATAGGTGGAATGTACATATATGCTCCCTAAATTAACCTTGTATGCATAATTAAGGGATTAATACCCTAAATAGTCACTGAACATTGCCAAAAATAATCAGGAGGTCACCAAACTTCAAAACTTCCCTAAGTAGTCACCGAACTTTGCAAATAATTCCTAGGGGGTCACTGAACTTCCCTAAATAGTCACTAAATTTCGCTAAAACTTCCCTAGATAGTCATTGAACCATTGATGCATAGGGTCCCAATTTGCAAAGTTCGGTAACTTCCTGGGAATTTTGGCAAAGCTCATTGACTATTTAGAGAAGTTTTGAAATTTAGTGGTCTCCTGAAAATTTTTGACAAAGTTGACTGACTATTTAGGGTATTAACTCCATAATTAAGATTTAGGGTAAGGGTGGGGTGGCTTATTATTGAAGAATACAGAGAGCTGAACAAACTTCTTTGTAGACAACTCTATGAAAGAGATGCAGCATTGTCTTGCCAGAAGTGATTTTACCCAATTATAAATGATTAGAGATAGATAAAATTGATTAAGAAAGAAGGGGCAATCTTGGTACTACAGTATTCAAGTGCACCAAACACCTTACATTTGGCTTAAACCAAAAGGTTGGTTGTTCATGAAAGAAGCTTCACATTTTTTTCAACTTTCTCCTTCTTCATATATTGAAATTAATTCGATTTAAATATGAGAATATGCATAACAATTTTGTTACATTGACAGTTTTGTTGACATCTCATAATGTGATAGGCAATCTGACAACCTAATTGAACAACACTTATTCAATTGCCAGATTTTTTACACATCATGGGATGTCAAAGTAGCTTTATTCTATGCCTAATATCAATCATTTATATCTACACATTTACCATTATTTTAGCCTAAACATGCGTGCATTTATATTATAGGGTCAAAAGCAAGGTTGGGTGAAATTTAAAATATACGGCTCCATAAACTGGCATAAATCAAGGATAAGGCGACAAAGAAGAGAACAATGACTAAATCATATAGTATTTAAGATCATATTATAAATTAATTAAATTGGAGATATAATTCATAATTATATTCTATTTAACCGCTTTCTTTCTCTTTAAGACTTTCTAAACTTTCTCTAATAATGTATTGTGTCTTTCCTAACATTGATCTTCCTCTTCACTTCATTCTGCATTAAATCTTTTATCTTCTTTGTACTTAAATTTACAATGTTTTTGTATAAATCAAGAATGTTTTAATTTTACTTAATCCGTACTTTAAGCAAGTTGTAGAAAAGGCTTATTAACTGCTTCACCCATAAGATGGGTATTCATTAGTTTAGTTGTGAGACTAATGGCAACAAACTAAACGTTGCTCACGTGAATCCTTAATTGCATATGTACAACTTGCCGTATTCAAGAAGTCCAATACAACTAGATTCTTCACATCCACAAGATGTCAACATATATATGGTAATCCTCATTTATTCTGGATTTGGTGCCGATTATGCATAAAATGGGCAGAGTCATATCATATACAGAAAGCAAAACGAGAATATGAAACAATGTGGAATTTATCCAGATGAAGCATGAAAACAAAGAAATATATTGACATAAACCTTTCAAATGGAGTTGAATGAACGTAATGCAGCCATGAACTTTCATATTGAGCACAAAATGAGCAAATTTCATTCATTTTCTGATTTCTTTTGGCCAAGCAAGGTCAGTATCCAAATAAACTTTCACAAAGATCCAGACATTCCAAACCAGATTCATATGGAATTTGAGGAATTTGTCTCCCAATTTGCCCATTCTCAAATCCATTATCATGATCAGGGGTGGATCCAGCACAAAATTTCAGTCAGGGCGAACGTTGACCATTCACCGTCGACAATCAGCGATCGTAAGAACGAGGTCATTTTTTTAATCTTATCTACGTTTTCACTTTGGGGTTATGGATCAGGTAATTCTCCAACTTTTTCATTGCCCACACCATCTAAGGCAATCTTATCTACATTTTCACCTTGGGGTTGTGGATTAATTTTGATTGCAATTTGTTTATCGTTTTCCCCATAAGGTGAAGGAATTGAGTTATATGATAAACCTTCCAAAGCTGCACCTTTGGATTGTGAAGTCGAACGAGGATAACAGATTTGATCGGATGGAAGGGGGCTGCCATAATTTGCCGAAGGATCACAACCGCCACTGTAAGGAGTTGGATCATATTCATCAATTTCATTGAATTTTTCAGTAGAATTATAAACTTGGGATTTTGTCGCAGATGAAAAATAAACCCTAGCATAAGGAGGAGGCTCGTACTGAACAAGTTTGGGCTCACTGTAACTATATACGGAGTAATTTGTATCAAATCGAGATTCAAAACCATCATAGTAATTGGAAGTAGAATCATAATATTCAATCGGCTCATATGGGATCAAATTAGGCACGTTTTCATAATACTGAATCGGCTCGTATTGGGTCAAATCAGGCTCGTGTATATCATAAACAGAGTAATTCAATTGTGATCGAGTTACCGAGGAATCATAATAGGAAGAAGAATTATAAAATTCATAATCAGAGGGAGTCCAATTGCACTGATCACCGAAATCATCATTGTATCCATAGAAAGCCATTATACAACACCATCAAGCTGTAAAACTGTACAATCAGATGTCAAATTCATGCCATTTGCAGTGAGCAATTTCAAGAATGAAAGGGTAAAGTTGAGAATTTTGTAGTATTGATAAAATACTAGACGGCTGATTCTTATCCCATTATGAGAAAGAAATGGTGCATAATTTCAGATTCAACCTATGATCTGAAATGAATTATGAAAAGATAACGTAGTGGACATATTGGTACGAGTGCAAGTGCCTTAGGCAATGCTAGAAGTGTCAACGTCGAGATGATTAACGACAGTTGATCACAATCTCATCAGACTTGGATTCTTTTGTTCTAGGCCAAGGCCTTGCAATGGCCCAACCTCTCAGGTGATGGGTGGTACAGTACAATTACGGGAATGGCCAAGCCTTGGGCCTTATAAATAATCAGGGAAAAATTACACGAATATGGCCATAAATAGAGGATCAAACTGAAAAATTAAGTCTTGTATGTAATTTTCTATATGTTACCTATTGTATTTTTTTGACATTTTAATTTTTTATAGTGAGATTTAGAAAACCTTACGTTTAATAAGTTAAAAGGGTAATTAACACAAAAGGTACTCATCATTTGTAATCATTGCACAAATCATATCAATCATTTCAAATTTGACACACTAAGCCAAAAATGATCATTTGCAACACATAAAAGGCAACAATCAGTAGTTCAATGTTGCTAAAGGAATCTATCGCAACATTCTAATATATGAATACTGCCATTGTTTAACAAAATTGAGTATTGGCAACATTTTTTAAGTGAATGTTGCTAATGTTGCATTTTTGCAACGTTTTTTTAGTGTTGCGAAATTTTTTATTTTTCGACGTTTTTAAACGTTGCGGAAATCCGAAAATCCCACAATCCACTAAATCAAATTATTTTAACATTAGCCCTAACTTTTCCTATCTCATCTCGTCTCCTCCTCTCCTCTCTTCTTCTCCCTACTCTCTATCATCTCCATGGGTGGTTCCCTGTTCAAATTGAGGTTAAACTGAAACCGGATGTAGCAAGATGGCGTTGAAGCTAGTAGCTTCAAGGCTGAAGCTATTGAGGAACAAGAAGGAAGTGCCGGTGCTTCGGCTCTGTGCCGGTGACTTCGAGCCCTAGACCAGCTGCTTCACCTTCGTAACCTACTGTAAGTTTCTGAGTCTTTCTTGAAAATTGTTTCTTTTCTTGTTCAAGCATTTTCACACGAGAAAATCGAAGAAGAAATGTCTTGTAATTCAATGGCATTATCCTTCCTACAGACCTCTTGGGTCAATACTAAACCGCAGCAGCTTAGCCATGGTTGCCGCCTCAGTTCAGTTCCAGCAGTTACCCATCAGCCGGATCATTTAGTTTTCTAAAATTTAATTTTCTGAAGTCTAGCTAAAATTTAGGCGGATTTTAACTGAAAGCCCTAGTCTTGTGACATTTCCCTTTGCTCTATTTTTGTAGGATTGAACCCTCTTCAAGAAATATCTCAACTCAGGTTAGCTTGTTTAGGCTTAATTTTCAGTAATCTGCTCCTGACCTGATCTTTTTACGGATTTTGATGACCCTACTGAAGTAGAGAGTGAAGAAGATTCAAGAAGTGAGTTTGACACGAGCTCAGATTCGGAAGATGCTGGAACTTTCCTTGAAAATAATTCAGAGCTTGAAGAAAGTAAAGTTGACAGGAAAGCTGGCGAGTTTATAGCAAAGTTTAGAGAGCAAATTAGGCTTCAGAAGATAGTGGTTGTTATCTACTAATGAAGTTAAAATTTTATGTACCAAAAAGAATATACATTGATCAGTGGTGTTCTATTTATTAATTTGTTGTCCTCGCAGACGTTATATTAGTTGGACAAACTGAGTAAATTATATAGTAAAGATGAAGCTTATGGTGGTTACTAGGAAATTTATTTGGGATGATTGTTTCATTTTTACATTTTCTGTAATTAGATTGTCATAGTAATAACTTGCAGTGACAAGTAACTCTCACCTTGAGAGTGAACTAATAGAAATTTGTTTGTCTATTTTGCTTGTTTTCAATTTTCATTCTGTATATTATTGTTGAAATTGGAAGGAATGGGGCTTAATCTTTGTGATTGCTTGCCTGAATGAAGTCGAAACACATTCTGGCATTTGTGATAAGCACTCTCAAGTCATTCCATTGATGAATTGATTTATGAAAACGTTCATCCACTACTAATATATCTATCTTGGTTGTTGATTGTTGACTGTCTTCACTCTGCAAAATAAACCTGCTGATATGTAGTTAGAAACATACTTTTATTTCCATTTCTCCAGCCCCATACTTCTGTCTCGTTTGAATTTGTTTACTAGTAATTTTTTTTTACACTAACAGATGCATTGCTTAATGTCAAGTCCTAAGTCAAGTAGATGGAAGTAAATTTCTTAGAAAAATTCTTAAGATGTATTTTTCTATGATTTAAATTTTTGTGCTACATCTGAAGCCCGGAATCAACTTCAAGTGGATATTGCTTATGCTCCATTTATTGAAAGATTTCAACCCTTCCCAATGGAAGTGAAGAATTACGATATTACAGTTGGAAGGCCAAGTCTTGCACTATGGATTGAGGTACTGTATTTATATTAAGTCAAGAAGTAATATTCCTCAAATCGTCAATGTCTAGCCTAGATTTTTCATCCATAGTTGAATTTTGTATTTGAAACATTCTGCTGAAATGGAACCATGAAACATGGTTGCTTCACTTTTGCAAGAGATGAACAAAATTGAAGCATACAAAGAAACTAAACGTGACCCCAAGGAGAAAATGGTTGCCAATACCGGATCAGTTGGTAGTTGGGGAACAAGTAGAGATGATGCGGGTGGAAGCAAGTAGAGATGATTTTTTCCCCCTCTTAAGTTAAAGGACTAGTGAGTGCAATGTATGAATGTGTCGTCAAGATGTTAGTCAACAAGTGAATTCCTCTGTTTTTGAGCTCATTATGAGTATGGTCAGAATCATTTCTGAATTTTGGCAGCATTATGTAATATTGAGTTAGCTAGCTTTCTCCAGTTGTATCACATTCTAATATTCAAGTGTATTGATTCAGAAATTTTTTATGAAATTATCAATTTTTATACAATTTCAAAATTTGTTCACAAAGATTTATGTTCAATTTTGCTATTCAATTTACATAAATTGCTGTATAATAATAATAATAATAAAAGGCAGCGTTTTTAAACTTTGCAAAAGACCTTTTTGCAAACGCTGCAAAAAATGTCTTTTGCAACGTTTAAAAACGCTGCAAAAGACATTTTTGTAACGTTTTTTAAACGTTGCCGTATCTCTTCCCTCTTTAGCAATACTGAACTTTGCAACACATGATAAAATTTTGCAAAAGGCCTTTTGCAGCATTTTTTGGCCGCTGCAAAAGACCTTTTTTGGCTTAGTGCACTTGCATACTTATTTCAACCTTTTTTCTTACAAAGTTGCTAATTTCTATCCATTCCGTTAATTTCTTTTGTCATATATAAGTAATTGGCGCAAAATATTCCTATCATTTATCTTCATTGCATAAATTGTCCTTATCGTTTCAATTTTGACATTTAAACTTAAATCGATATAGTATTGTGACAATCCAAGGGCTTTGATTACAACATTAATAAATTGATTGCGACAGAGTGAGAACATAAAAAAGTGAGAGTTAGGAAAACTTGAAATAAAATGAATGTAATTTTATGTGAAAATACGAGTATATAATGATTCAACTATTGTAGAAGAATTACGATAAATTTTTTAACTACAAGGAGATAACCCCCAATTTAATTTAGAGTAAAAACTCACAAGTATAGAATGATTCCATTATTGTAGAAGAATTATAATATATTTTTTTAAATACAAGGAGGTAACAACAAACATTCAGGAGTCTCAATTTTTTTTTTATATGTCTCTATTATCAATATCTCTCGAAGGCTTAAAACTCTCTTATATTGTGATGATCACTTCTTGCACACCTACCGCTTCAGAATTTGCTTCAATTTATAGGCAAAAGCTAGCACTATACACCACTATTCAGAACTACGTGTCTTTGGTAAGTTTGCCAACTACTTAATTTTTCAACAAAAGCAACTGATTGGTGGCCGTTGTAAAAATTCTTCTCTATAAATCAACGGCGGCTGGCTTTAAACGTTTCAGCGATTAGCATTAAATGATGGAATATTGACTTTTATTCCTTTAAAAGTGGTGTTGCGGCTTTCACAAGATTACGAATCACTGGGCAATTTTCTTGTTTTAACGATACCTCTGGAATTTAGATCACTAAGATGAATAAACTTCGCTCACATAATCCTTTTGTATGTGAATATATATCCTTGTAATTATTCTTTTTAATTTTTTTCTCATATAAAGTTTAACATAAACTATTTGTTCGTGGACTAACAAACAAAATGCCAATTAGAATCACTCGTTTCTATTGACCAAACAAAGAGTATACTATCATTTTCTATTTTTTATTTCAAACATATATGATGTAACAAATATACTGATGTCACTGCATCGAGTCATTAATTCTAGCCCATGCTATTATTTGTACCGTAGATTATCCACAGACAATAATTTCTTAATGGAGACAAGAGGCCAGATGCTAGTACCCACAAATTGTGGCATTATTCATCATTTACACTATTCTTTAAGGACGGTGCACCAAGAAACTATCATCAAAGAGTGTGGAGTTGATGAACTCTTCAAGGACTGGGAGTTGTTGGTCGTCATCGTAACTATACATTAGAGGAACCATTCTTGCAAGATTAAGAGAAGCTTTTGCGAAGGATGAACTTCCTGAGTTTTGATTTAAATGAAAACACTCCTTGTTAAGACGCTTCCATTCATTTGATATAATATCAACAACACGTTCTCGCGCAATCTCAATGGTTGATCCTGGATTCTCTTTCAGATAGCACTCTATGTACGAACCATCGTTTCCATCTTGCTGCTCGTCCTGTCATTAGGTTGGTACAAAACAAATTAACAATGAATTTGAAATTAATTAAAATTGAAGTGTCAATCATAATGTTTAAAATTCTAGATGATGGTCTTGCCTAAAAGGTTAAATTGTCATAGAGGGGAAGAGTATTATGGAGTTACGATATAAAATTTTAGTATGTAATTA
>CAIGRM010227550.1:0-10945 GCA_903798335.1 Fraxinus albicans
AGTTATTAAATTTCAATTATTATATTTGAATTCTATGGAAACATTTTTTGGTATAAATACGAATTTATCATTTTGTTCAATACTTCAATTCTTAGTTTACATTTAAAAAAAAAAAAAAAAAAATTGCTATCAATATAAAAAATTCTTGGAACAAATCGCAACCCGCCAACCGCGACCCGTATGGGCTCGACCCGGATGAGTCAGCGGGTGGACCTGAGTTGTAGTCTAAAATTTGTGGGCCGACCCGGAATCGGCCCGGAACCCGTAGCGGGCGAGCTTTTTTTCATGCGAGCCGTTATCGGGCTCATATGTTGGCAGGTCGACTCGACCCGGTCCACCCGAATTAACACCTCTAAATATAACCCATCAATTTAATGGTTAAAAAATTAATTCACAGAACGTACTATGAACTTATTCATCAAATAATTTATGTATCACATCACTATTAAATTAAGCAAGAGTATTTAGCACATCATTTCTTATTATAAGAATTTTGGGAAATGTTACTTATTACAAAAATTTTACATTCGTAAGATACAGTAATACCCCATAAATTTAACAATTTAATATAAAATATTACATTTGTAATGTACTATAACGCCCCATAAATTTTATTTGAATTTTATGTATTTAATTAAATACTAATATAATTTTTTGAAACAATAAAATAATATTATATTAAATTAATTTCAATTATTAAATTTGAATTCTATGTAAACATTTCTTGGTATAAATATGAATTTATCATTTTACTCAATTCTTAATTTATATTTAACAAAAAAAAAAAATTGCTCTCAATATAAAAAATTCTTGGAACAAACCGCAACCCGCCAACCGCGACCCGTATGGGCTCAACTCGGATAGGTCAGCGGGTGGACCTGAGTTGTAGTCTAAAATTTGTGGGCCGACCCAGAACCGGCCCGGAACCCGTAGCGGGCGGGCTTTTTTTCATGCGAGCCGTTATCGGGCTCATATGTTGGCAGGTCGACTTGACCCGATCCACCCGAATTGACACCACTAAATATAACCCATCAATTTAATGGTTAAAAAATTAATTCACAGAACGTACTATGAACTTATTCATCAATTAATTTATGTATCACATCACTATTAAATTAAGCAAGAGTATTTAGCACATCATTTCTTATTATAAGAATTTTGGGAAATGTTACTTATTACAAAAATCTTACAATCGTAAGATACAGTAATACCCCATAAATTTAACAATTTAATATAAAATATGACATTTGTAATGTACTATAACGCCCCATAAATTTTATTTGAATTTTATGTATTTAATTAAATTATAATATAATTTTTTGAAAAAATAAAATAATATTATATTAAATTAGTTTATGAAAATGTAGGACGATAATAAAGATAAATATTTATTATTTATCTTACTTTATTCTGAATATAGTTAAAATAACACATACTTTTCATATGGATAAAACAATATAATTTAGAACTTTGTGAACAATGTTTACTTAAATTAAAAAAAAAAAAAAAGAGGAAAACATTTGAGAATTTAATATTATAAAATAAATAAACCATTTTCAAAAGCTAAATAATTTCTTTAAAATCATCCCCGTCATTCGGGAGCTGGTATTGTTGAAATTAAAGAGAAGGAGAGACTTCAAGAAGGAGAAAACCACACTTCATTGATTATTCTGAATGAGTATTTATGGAGTACAAGAAAAATGGTCACTAGAATTATCGGACCAAACTAGAATCAGACTGGGATCAATTGATTCCATCCGATTATACTCAACTTCTCATCGATTATGGGTATTAAAAATCGTTAATTGATCAGGTCCAGTTCTAAATTCTAATACCAAGAACCAAAACATCGAATTTAACTAAAAAAATTACTTTTTATTTTTACACATGCGCATTGTACATTTTCCTTACAAAGTTCACAATAGTACATCAAACTCATTATAATTTGGCATTATTGACAAACTTAGACAAAATGATCCATTGAATTCTATAGATGTGTGATTAGATTAATAACAGGTTCGAGTTCCTTTCATCATTTCTGAAAGTTACGCAGTTCGATCCTAACAACACGTAGAGAGGGGTAAATATGTGTAATATGCGGAATTTAAAATCTTATTAACTAATTAGCAACAAGTCACCACTTAATTATCTCTAGATGATTAATCATGCAATTAATTTAATCCTAAGTTTAAATACTACAGATCATACATTCATAATATAAAGCAGTAAACGAATAACTGTATGATCACGTAGAAACCCAACTGGGAAAAATTTCGGCACTTTGCTAGTCAATCCACTATAAACGAATTTAACAACTTATAGTCTACTAGACTAGACGATCTGTACTATCTGATTACCCGACTGCACTCTTTACAGCTCTCCGTAGATCCCATGCTCTCCTGCACCAATCCTTAGCTGCTGTTGTCAAAACTCTCCGTGAAATCTGCTACCCTGCATTACTCCAAGCCTTGTGAATTCGTATATCTCTCGTGGATCACGAAGAACAATCTGTTCTTCACAGACAGGAATTCATGTCAATTTCCTTCAATAGTGCTTTATCATTTGGATTATGAAATCAATGTTTTTCTCACAAAAATACCTCACACTGATGAATGTTGAAGAATATGACATAGAGGAATTACTCTCTGATACGTTTTTCTTAAAGTTCAACCTTACGAATTTCGTACAGGTGAGTTTTGATATTTATAGGTAGGTCAAAAAATGAGGGGCTATAGTCTTTAAAACGCGAAATAAAAATTTCCCGAATAAAACTGTTGTTCGAGCAAGGGCTCAGTGACGGTCGAGCTAATGAGGGCGACAATCCAGCGATACAGTTTCTATTTTTGTAGTTCGAGCCAACCCTTGATGACAGTCTAGCGAAAATCCACGCCGTTTTTCTCCTTGTTCCAAACTCGAAACCCTATACCTATTTAACTAACTTTTAAACAAACTGCACATTACTCCTTGAACTTTTACACTCTATCAATTTAAGTCATTTTATTCACAGAATTTCCCAATTACAAAATTAGCTAAAACCTAACACTTTCCAAATTACCATTTCCGATCATTCAAAGTACAAAGAAAAACATGATTTTAAAAGAATGCATTCAAGTAAGTAGTTAAGCATTTAATGTAAATTGTCGGATTATTTAAACTCACAAAAATGTAAATCATCAGAATCAATATAAATCATAAAAATGGAGAATTTAAATAATAAAGAATTAAAGCTTAAGAACTTTTATAGTTAACTTTTCATCTGCATGTGTTAGCTAATTGGGGAACTTCTACAAAATGTACCTAATCGGACCAAAATTTAACAAATTGATTTTGGCTCGGTTGCATCCGCTACGTAGTATTTTTTTGCACGTGGACAAACGAATTTTTTTTGGTAGATAATGGATGGGTAGCACTATGTAAAAATGAGTGAGCAATCAGAAATCTTTTATTTTTTAGTAATCAAATAGTAACCAAAAGTAAATGTTGATGATTAATCATTTAATTAACTCAAAATGGAGTGACGTTACAATATTTTCAAAAAATTATAGACGAACCTAAGTATTTCCAATAAATGAATCCTTGAGCAATTTCGCCATTTGCTATTCCATGTTAGTCCTTAACAAACTTCCTCACATGTAAATGATACTTGCTAGTTTATAATCACATGAAAGTGTATATTTTTTCTTGCATTTGAATGGAAATTACTGTTCTCTTTTTTTCCAATCAAAGAAGCAAAAATGAAAAACAACCTTCAATTTTTTACCTTGCACCAAAGTCACTTGGTGTTCAGTGTCTCCCAACATAAACAAAAGTCGAGAACACACAATAATCTCCCTTTAAAATTTTTCAAGTGTGACAACGTGTTGAGCCCCACACGAAAAGCATGCCCCAGTTTCACGGGGTGCCTTTCTTCTTAGCATAGAAAGGGACACTGTGTAGCAGTAATCTACTCCGCTAGACTACCTTCCTCCTTAAGTCGGTCGTTTAGGGACGAAAGAAAATTTGATTACAATTTGTAGAAAACTTGCAACATAAAATTATGATACATTGAAAGTAAATTGATCATAGATCATTGATTGCTTGAAAGTTATACATTACAATTGATGAAAGCAGGAAATTATAATGACTGGTGCAGGGGGTGAACATCAGTAAGTTTGAAAGATTTTTGAATGACTAAAACCCCCTATAATAGCTTGTGGAACAAAATCTAAGTGATAGGATTAGACGTTTAAATGACGAGAAATCATACTAAACGTTTATCAATATTAGAGCTCTTTCACAATTGAAATAAACTATTACAATGAAAATGAAATTACAACTCAAACATGAACTGATATTTACAATGTGCGGTCGAAGTTGGACAAACTGTGGCTGCGATTGGGTCAAAGGGTTTAACTAAAGCTGCGGTCCTTGACATTCTCCCCCATTTATTTTAGCGACGTCCTCAGAGTCATCAATGAATGATATGCTTCAATTAATGGTTTGAAAGCTCCAATGTCTTTTTTTCCCAAATGTTCTCGTCGCTGTTGCATCCACTCCATTTGACCAAGTATTCTTGATGATATTTCTGAGAAGCTCGAGTAGTTCGATGGTCAAGAATCTCTTCAGCAACCTTCTTTCCAATTCTTTTCAGTTCAAACATAGGTCGTTTTGGCTCATTTCTAGATGCGTCCTCCATGTCGACAAAGTATGGTTGAGTACACCAACATGAAGGACCTTGTGGATTTTGCACCATGAGGGAAGTGCAACTCTGTATGTGACTTTTCCAATCCTCTTCACGATGGATAATGGTCCAATAAATTTTGGCACCAATCTTGAGTCTTTCCTTTTTGTCGGTTTATAACAGTTTCTGTTGGGGAGTTTAACAATGACCTCTCCTACATTAAATTCAAGGAAACGGCGATTTAGATCTGCAGACTTTTTGTACCGTTTGTGGGCTTTCTTAAGATAACTCCGAGTAATTTCAATGTTTCGTTTCCACTTTTAAGAGAAGCTTTTTGCTTGAGGGGACTCGGTACTTTGATCGATATTCACAGTATGAGGGAGTAACGGTTGATGGCCAGTGAAAAGCTCAAAATGACTCTTATTGGTGGAAGAGCTCTTTTGGGCATTGAAACACATTTGAGTCGCATCCAAAAGGTTCACCCAATTTTTATGCGAAGTAGAGATGAAGTGTCGAAGATATTCTTCCAGCATAGAATTGAAGTGCTCTATCTGTCCGTCAGATTGTGATGAAAACTAGAACTCATGCTCAAAGTTGAACCAAGAAGTTTGACCAACTCGGTCCAAAATATGCCAGTAAATCGAGGATCCCGATCACTGACGATGTCTATAGGCAGTCTCCAGTATTTTGCAATGTGTTTGAAAAAGAGTTGAGCTGTTTATTCAGCTGATACATACTTGGGCGCTACGATGAAAGTTTCATACATTGATAGATGNATCCCGATCACTGACGATGTCTATAGGCAGTCTCCAGTATTTTGCAATGTGTTTGAAAAAGAGTTGAGCTGTTTATTCAGCTGATACATACTTGGGCGCTACGATGAAAGTTTCATACATTGATAGATGGTTCACCACAAATATGGTAGTGCCAAAATCCTCAACTTTTGACAATCCAATAATGTAGTCCATCGATACACTCTCAATTGGTCCAGTTGGGACGGAAATGGGCTCTAGCAAACTTGCATTTTTCTGATGATCTGCCTTATTTTGGTGATAAACAAGACACATTTTTACATAAGTTACAATGTCATCCCGCATTTGAGGCCAGTAGTATACACGCTGTAATAGTGTGAAAGTGCGTTCCTCTCCGGTATGCCTTGCCCAAATCGTGTCGTGGTATTCTGTGATTAGTGATTGCTTCAAATCTCCGCCCTTAAGGACATAGAGGTGGTCTCCCTTAGTCTTTACTAGACCCCCATCGAGCCAGAACTGTCGAGTTTTGTCCTGCTTGATGAGGTCGACCAATTATTAAGTAGCCGGGTCCTTATCCAAAAGCGCTCGAATTCGGTCCCTTGTGTTTGTGGTAACCGTGCTCCCTGAAAGAGTAGCCATAGAGCAAATGGTGGCGAAGTCGGTTCGGTGATTAAGAGTCTTGGCAACATGATTACTAGATTTGGGACGATGTTCTAGCATAAAATTGAACATTGAAAGAAGTTCCTGCCTACGATCTTGTTTGCTTGATAGTTGCGGTTGGGACATGAAGTGACTAGCCGCCGTGTTATCTGTCTTCACAATAAATGGAGACCTAAGCAAATAGTGACGACATTCCCTAAGGCAATAGACTACTGCCAACAACTCCTTTTCATGCGCCGAGTAACGACGTTTTTCTTGATTTAGCTTTCGGCTCTCATAAGTTACTGAATGTCCTTCTTACATAAGGACTCCACCAATTGTAAAGTCTGAAGCATCGGTATGTACCTTGAATGGTTTAGCTATATCGGCAAGGCTAACATTTGGCTCGTCCACATATGCTTCTTCAACTTTTCAAAAACACTTTGGCATTAGGATGATCAGTCCCCATCTTTATCCTTCTTTGTCAATTCGGTAAGTGGCAATGAGTACCCTTTCACAAATCTTCGATAATAATTGCATAATCCGAGAAATGAAATTGTGGACATTCTTTAGTGGTTGCCAATCTTTGATGGTTGTAACCTTTTTCGAATCTATTCGTATTTTGCCTTGTTCGATGATATGACCCAAGAAGTTGATAGACATCTGAGCGAATGGGCATTTAGACTGCTTAGCATAGAGTTCATTTCTCGTAGCCGATTGAAGACGTACCTCACATGTTGCACACGTTCCTCTAATGTCTCGCTATAGATGACTATGTCATTCAGGTACACCACTACAAAATTGTCCTAGAAACCGTGAAGTACCCGATTCATCATCATATAAAATGTTGTTGGAGCATTTGTTAAGCCAAAAGACACCATTTTGAATTCAAATGCTCCGTATCTTGTTACCATTGTAGTCTTTACTTCATCTTCCTCTTTGATCCGAACTTGCCAGTATGGACCTGAGATCGATCTTTGCATAATACCTCGCCCGACTCAATCGACCGAAGTAATCCGTGATCAGCAGAATAGGGTAGCTATTCTTCACAGTGATCTTATTCAATACTCGATAGTCACAGTACATTCTAAGAGAACCTTTGGCCTTTTTCTGAAATAACATGAGAGCTCCATATGGTGATTTTGTAGGCACGATAATCCCCTTGAAAGTTACTCTGACGAGTACCTTGATAGGCTCATCCCTTGTTATTAGAGTAACGCTCTCCCCTATTTGAATTCAAGCTGGGTCTATAAAGTCTGCTCCCACCTCCAATAGCTTGACTATTCCCCGAAGGTCGATCTTTTCTCGACTCGAGTTGATAGTCACTTAAACATTCGGCGGCTCCCATGGCCGTACTCAAATCAGTAACCTTTTGTCTTTGAAGTTCCGTACGTGTCCACGGTTTCAACCATTCTATGAAGGTAAATAGCTTACCCTTTTTCGACTTGTCTCGAATATTTAGCATACTTTATCCGCCACTATAGTTTTACTTCTCCACCAAGATACATGGTAGCTGTTGTAATCTTTCTTGCTTCATCTTCGATCGAAGTCGTAAGAAAGTATTGTTCTATATCAAACAAGAAGTTCTCGACTTCTTTTACATCGCGTGCCCCTCCGTAGGTATACGATTCCAGAATTCTAAGCCTCAGAACGTGCTCTCGTACGGGGGCTTGCCCATTGCCAACCCATGTTGAAGTATTAGTAATTGAGCTCTCAACGCTTCCATTTCATCATGTAGATCAGGTATGATAGCAATAGCTTTAGTCATTGCTGTGCAAACCCTTCGGCTTTCATCCAGTTGGATGTGTAATTCACGAATTTCCGTTTCTACTACCTCAACTTTTTCCTCGAGGACCTCCATGGCATAGTACAACCTAGTAGTTGTCTCATTGAGTGTATCCATACGCTGTTTCGTAGTCCTCTTTTGAGGATCTACCACTTCTGTGGTGTTGGATGTAATTGGATCTATCGTTTTCTTATCGAGGGCCATGAGTCGTATCTCTAATAACAACTTTCACGGGGTGCCTTTCTTTTTAGCATAGAAAAGGATACCGTGGCCTTCTCTTGGTCGTTTCGGGACGAAAGAAAATTTGATTACAATTTGTAGAAAACTTACAATATAAAATTGAGATGCATTTAAAGTGAATTGATCATTGATTGCTTGAAAGTTAGAAATTACAATTGATGAAAGCAGAAAATTACAATGGCTGGTGAAAGGGGGTGAACACCAGTAAGCTTGAAAGATTTTTAAATGACTATATCACCTATAATAGCTTGCGGAACAAAAACCTAAGTGATAGAAGTAGACGTTTAAATGACGAGGAATCATACTAAACGTATACCAATATCAGAGATATTTTACAATTGAAATAAACTATTACAATGGAAAGGAAATTACAACTCAAACTTGAATTGATATTTACAATGTGCGGTGAAATTGGGCAAATTGCAGCTACGATTAGGTCAAGGGATTTAAGTAAAGCTGCGATCCTTGACACCCAGACCCGTACCATGCCAATCTGTAGTGGTTGATGGCCCATGTGGTACTATCCGTAGAGTCGTGTGTTGGAAAAAAATGAGTGATTTGTATGTAGATTAACATATCAACAAATAAATATATATAACATAATTCAATAGTTACATAAACATAAAAATATTATAATAATATAAACACTATAATTCAACAACAAGAAGAGAGTTAGAATGCAAGCGTTAGGGAGCCACGTCAATGATCATGTCCTAAAATCCTGTTGCCTCCCTTCGTGTAGGTTCTTTCGGCACTACATGATTCCAAAATAAAACCTATGTGACTCACAACCAGTTCTTCTTCTATGGGCAAAACCATAGGGAGATAAAGAACGTGCCTTTTATCGAATTGCCAAAACTTATAGAAATATAGTATAAAAATGTATATAGGAGAATAATTCTTTAACTTGTATTTTCAACTTGTATATCAAGTTGTATTTTTTCTTATCAACTAAACAATGAAATTTCATGTCCCCCCACCATAATAAAAATTAATTCATTAAAAAAAGGTTACATTTAATATAATGATATTTTAATTATATATTAAAATCTGAAACTGATAACAAACCTTAAAATTAAAATGTATTAATTTTGAAATTTAAAACTTTTAATTTTATATTACAACATTGTGAACCTGGCCACTTCAAACCAAACCGTGTAGGCAACTACAACAATGTTTACACTCTGTTGACACCGACCTCCGAGGTCACTTAGTTCGGATTGGTGTACCTAGTAAGGGGATAATGATGTGACCTCGGATATGCGAGGTCAGTTCGGGTCTTGAGTGGCTTACTTAAGAATCTTGTGTAGTCCTTCAAGGTGAAATAATGAATAATGATTAAGAATCACTAACAGGTTATACGGGCTATCCATTAGGAGGATACACATGGAAAGGTCTTATGTCAGAGCCCACATTATCCTCCAACCAAAAATCTTAGCCTCCCTTCCTAAGTAATGCATTAATTGCTGTGGACCACCTGCACCAGTAACTCATGATCAACTGACGGAGCCGAACTTGGCAACCAATCCTATTACGCCAACTTATGTACTTATTTAACTCAGTATTACAAATTGACATGACATGGGGTATACTTGCATGCATTACCCTACTATAAAAGGAGAAGGAGAGGGGATGAGAAGGGGTGGACACTTTCTCATTCTCTTCATATTTCAAATATCTCATATAATGGGGAAAAATAGGATGATTGTGTAATAATCTTGTAATCAGTTGGAAAAAGATCAATCAATTTTGTGTTTATTCCCTAAGCTTGAATATTGTCTATACATTTTTCAACGTCAACATTTTGGCGCTAGAAGGAGGGCCACAACTTGAAAAATAGCCCTATCTCTTCACAAAATTCATAAAATAGTATCATGGATGAATTTTCAATATCTGAAAATCAATCCCATACCCGTCCGAAACAGACCAGCGATCTAAGAAATCCTGAAAGACGAGGTCAAAATGAAACTATCCATCCTCAAATGGCGACAATGAAGGACGACATTGAGAAATTGACAAACATTGTTAGTAAGCTGGAACAAAACCAAGCTCGGAATTTGACACACGATACTGAGGTGGAATCTCCTCACCGAGAAAAAACCAGGCGACTTCCCACTAGAAGGACCCTACAATTTTCAGGCGAGGAATCCTCCAAAAGTCGAACTGAAGAAGTCAAAAGTTCTCCTATGGCAACAAAACCAACAATCAGAAGAACAAATAGTGTGTTCAACAGATTGGGTTCCCAACACTCTCTTACACCTACAAGTAAGCATGACGAGCCTCGTAACAACTACCCTATAGGATGACCGAAGTTCTAGATGAGTGCCCTCAAGAAACGCATAACCGACCTGGAGGCTAAATACAAAGGAAACACAGAAGAGTATCTTAAAAAACGTCACTCACATTTTACTGAGGACTTCCTGGAAGAACCACTGCCTGAAAAGCTGAAGATGCCACAGCTGGCTGGGTATGATGGGAAAGGAGACCCCCTCAGTCATTTGAACAAATATACTTCTTGGATGGAGCTGCAGGGAGTTGGAGAAACCATAATGTGCCGTGCTTTCCCTTTAACCTTAGGAGATAAAGCTCAGCGATGGTTTAGAAGGCTGCATCAAAGATCTGCATCAAAGATCTATAAAAGTTGGATGACCTCGCTGTAAGTGTTATGCCCTAGGTCCAATCAACTTTGGACATAAACACTTTGAATATATATAATCAATGCATATGTATAGCAATATCTATTATTTAATTGAATTAATATTCTAATAAATTAAATAATAGAATCCGTAGATTCAAGTCTTGGTGATTTGTTAATCACAAGGAGTTGTGATTGTGAGATACAAATTACATATGACTGAATCTTAAATC
>CAIGRM010227551.1:0-11781 GCA_903798335.1 Fraxinus albicans
TATAATTATGATGTTTGATGCTTGAGAGATGATTGGTAAGTTAATTTGTCTGATCCATTATGGATATCTTAGGCTGGAGAATCAAGTGAAATAGTCGAGGAATTGTCAGCTATTCAGAATCAAGAGAGTGAAGGATTAATTAAGAATATATCAGACCCAGCAATTGAGGGATCCAGAGAGGATTCCGTGACAATAAACATACCTCCATTGCCAATTCCAACTCCCAAAAGAGTGAATTTTTCCCCAATACCAAGCCCTAGTCATGTTAAAGCTCATGGATCTCCAGATCCCACATCATCCAAGGGTAAATCAACCATAAGAACCTTCCTTCCTAAACTAAGCTTCAAATTTTGGAATACAAATTCAGAGATAGAAAAGGCGTCCATGCTAGTGCTGGAAGGATCCCCTGCGAGACAAGAGAAAACGTCAATTCCAAGGACATTCTCTCTTACAAACATTTTCAAACCGAAAATGACAAGAACGTCATCTTTACCAGTTACTCCAATTCTGTGCTTGAACCAGGAGTCTGCTGATGGAGGGAACATGGACAACACTGTTTATAAAGCTGTAAGTACCTGTTTCTTTTTAGCTTGGGAGACATATTAGTAAATGCTAGATTATGTGCCTGTAGTCCTGTACTAATGGTTTCTCGCTCAAAAAATGGAACAGTCTTACAGTTATTGTGAGAAGTGTGTTATCCTAAATAACTACGCATAACTTAACGTTATTTAGTAATTCACAAATATTGGAACATTCCAAATACTGTTTCAATCTTATGCATCTTATTTTAGTTGAATGGAAGAAGAAAGTTATGCCTTTTTACTTACATCTTTCCATACCTAAATTCTTGTAACTTGTTCATTAATCATTTTCATTTCCTTGCCAAGTTTCTCTTATGAAATCGCCATTGCTTACACCAACCCACCAGACTGCAACCCCTTCTCCTCATCCTTTGGCTACCTGCAGGCTCCCACCCCACAAATCATTGGCTCCTCCATCCCCATCCTCTCCATCCACCCTGATTTGTATGTTAAATTGTTGAAATGAAATTCTCCTCTTCTTTAACTAGATCATTATGCAGAAAATTCAGACACAAGTTGGAATACACCGTTCACATTCAGTCCCCGTGTTAAATAAAGATGGAAGCATAAAACAGATGGACCATTTAGGCGATTTATTTCGTGTGATTCCCACAACTCCGCAGGTAGCGGCAGAATGCACAGCCACTGCACCAGTTGCCACTCAATCAATTGACACAAGTAACTATTTCAGCAACTATGTAATTATATAATTTTTTTTATTCTTTCATCTGATCGCTAAGTTCGCATTTCAACAGCTTTAGAATCTTTTTCCTCTAATAAAAAAAATTCTGAAGGATCTGTATTTCTAGCTTCACCTAGTAAAGGAGATCTGACATATTCAGTTTCCACCAGAAACTGCAATATCTTTTAAAGGTCACAGGAAAAGTGTAGGTTTTCATAGACACGAAGTGGATCTTTCGGTTTCTGCCTTATTTTGGACTCACTTTTCATGTTGAAGATCATGGATTACAAGTCACGCTTATTGGAAATAAGCTTACGCTGACGATTTCGTTGGAAAACAATGCTGGAACATTTAAGTTATTGCATGTTTATCTAAGCTTAAAAATTTACTTGCACGCGATAAGTTAGTTTTATAATTTTTCTTTTTCTTAATTAAAAATTGAAAATAAGTTACTTAATTTACAGTAAAGTAAGAGTTACTTTTTAAATAAATAACTTTCAAATTAAGAAAAAGTAATAACTTGTACTTATTTTTAAACTTAGGAAAACATGGTCAAATTAAATGTACTTGTGATTTGAGTATTGGCTGGAAATATTTAACTGCTTAATTTTGGTTAGAGAATCTATTTAATTATGAAATTTTTAACTGTTGTTATAATTTGTAACCATTTTTACTGCATGTTTGATGCTTTTTTTTGACTTTTAATTACCGCCATGGACCTTATGCTAGTCTTTTCAGATGAAAAATATAATTATGGTGAAGACATCCCTCAAGAAGAAGCTGTATGCAGGATCTGCTTGGTTGAACTTGGCGAGGGCCCGGATACGCTAAAGATGGAATGCAGCTGTAAAGGTGAGCTTGCCTTTGCCCACCAGGAATGTGCTATTAAATGGTTTAGCATAAAAGGCAACAAGACTTGTGATGTCTGCAAGCAAGAGGTTCAGAACCTACCTGTTACACTTTTGCGAATTCAAAGCACTCGGGCTCGAGGAAATGGAATTAGTCCAGCTGAAATTTATCAATATAGGTAAGTACTTGTTTGTGAAGTTATATTTGCAATGGAGAGGAGAATTCTTTTTTTGTTTGAGGCATTTTTTTACGAATATGTGGTGAAGCTGCTCATTTGGCTAAATCAACTATTTTTTGTACTTAGTCAATCAAAATTTATAAAACTTTTGCTGAATTATAAATGCCATGTCACTGAGCTGAAATACGTGCCAATATATCCAGGGTTTGGCAGGAAGTTCCCGTTCTCGTGATTGTCAGCATGCTTGCATATTTTTGCTTTTTGGAGCAATTTCTGGTAAGTCAAAACAACTTTAAAACATGTTTGGCTAAGCTTGAAAAGAACTAAAGTTACTTTTAAGTGATTTTTGTTTCCAAACGTGTATAAATAACTTTTTTCTTTTATTCTAAAGTAAATTTTACCTTAATCTCAAAATTACTTATTTAGTTGTAAGTAAACTTTTTAAGCTTAGTTGAACATTCCCCGGGTCATGTAATCCTGTCAATGATCTCTGTATGCAGGTTACAAAATTGGGATCTAGTGCTATTGCGATATCTTTGCCCCTTTCCTGCATATTAGGTCTTGTTGCATCTATGACATCAGCTACCATGGGTACATGATTTTACTAAAAAGAATTCCAATTCGATTCAAGTTATGTCGATTTGATTTTATTGTTTCATCCACTGTATCCTTGTAGCAAGGAGAAGATATTCTTGGATATATGCAACTATTCAGTTTGGACTGGTAGTTCTTTTCACGCAGATATTCTACTCATTGGTAAGACATCTTTCAGAGAAGCTAATATTGACAACTTGCTAAGTGAAGATGAAGACTAGGAGCATACAGGTTAAAAACATTGTTAGTCACCCAACTTATAGTGTTGTTTCACTTTGATCATGGAATAATTTTTTGTTCTAAATTAGTCAGTTGACTTCTGTTTTTGTTTCTATTTGGTCACTCCGTCTACCTCCATCTGCTAAACTAGTATAAATGCTTGAATAGTGGTGGTTGCAATGGCAGTGGTAACAGGAGGGCTGCTGAGAGTTGGAGAAGAAACATTTCCTTCAATTTGATATATATTTTTCTCTCTTTTTCTTCTTTTGTGATTCCTTTGGGTAAACTCATTTTGAAAATTCAGTAATCTAAGTTGGGTGACTACTAATGTTTTTATCCCTACAGTATCAATAGATTCAGTTCAGACAACAATCTAACTTATCAAGGCTGCTTTTCTAAGGCTTAGAGTTACCTGATGGACCAGTTTATTTCCCTAACTGTTTTACTAATACATACTCGACTGTTCTGAAACACGAGGTTTGCTTCCGACTCTAAATTCTTTTCTGTGCTGGATCTGTAGCTTCATATACAGGGAATTGTATCAGTGCTTCTTGCTACTTTTGCTGGATTTGGAGGTGCAATGTGTGGAACTTCTATTGTTTTCGAGTTTATGAAATGGAGGGGGTGGACTACTCGGCCACATCAACAAAGTGATTCCACACAACCAAATCAATCTTCAGATAGCGTTCACATGCCTCAAATGAATTCTCAACAATTCCAAACTGAAACCACAAACGAAGGAATTGACCGTGGGAGCTGACCACCAGCAACCATGAAAATGTGACGTTGAAGAGAGTACCAGCACTTCACGCTTGTACAGATGTTATGTTAGTTAATTGAGCAACAAATTGTGACTCAACCTAATAGTATTTTTACCTAGTTATCTGGTTGTTGTAAGTGAATAGGCTAAAGAACTATCTGTAAATATGTGCCCCTCAAAAATTTTCACAGGCAGGTTTAAGAATTTCTGATCTTATTCATAAGGAAGCTTGTTTCAATTTACCCCATGGTGTACTTGACATTTAATGGGTATGCTTTTTTATTTAGATTTCGTTATACCTTCTTTATGCTTGCCACAAAAAAAAACCGAGTGCCAAACTTGCAACATCATTACAGGGTAGATTTCACAATCTTCAACGACCGAGGTTTTTTTTTTCAATAAATTTAGCATCAATTACATAATTCTGTTTACATATCCCTTTGCTTTTGTTATAGATCACATCACACTAATGGATACGTATTTTTTCTATTCTTCTCTGTATCATGTCCCCGAAGGGACTATCACTCAAGTTAAGTGGCAAAATAATCTTACGTTACTATGTAAAACTGACCGCGAGGAGGGGGATTTTAGTAGAAGATGCGAATCTTTTCGTCGTTCTTGATATGGTCAAATATAAGATATTGTACTTGACCCCGGTTGATCACGTGTTCAACCATTGCCAAGAATCATCTTTTATATTTTTTAATCTATGTTTAATTAGAATCAAGATCCAAACTTGCAATCTATTTCCTCAACCCTAGTCAAGAAAAACATTTTTTTTTTTTGTTCGTTGGGTTACTTGACAAGTTTTTGAGACCTAGCCAAGGAATCAAGTTCAAGTCCTTTTTTTTTTATATTTTAATTAGGAAGTGGAACCTTTTTTATGTTGAATCGATGGATTTAAATTGTACCAAAATCATTTTATTTTCTATCATTTCAACATGAAAACTTGAAGGAAAAGATTTGTTCAAAAGAGTGTTGTCCCTATTAGCACAATTACTGAAATGATATCCAATAATATGATGCACAAAGTAATTAAACCCTTTTCCTTGTCTAATCCAATCATTGACATTGAAATCCGACTGCCTAATGATTTCTCGTACACTAGATTAATCATTATTATCATAATTTTCTGTCCACAAACATGGAAACTTGAAGAAAAATATATGTTCACAGCATCAGTATTAGCCAAGTTGTTCTTCCTCCAAATTTAAGCAAGCCATTAGCTGCCTTAACACTGTCAAAAGTTTTCTAGCCACCTTAAAGTGCACCTTTCACCTTACTCAACATTTATTGCCCATCTCAAGTGTGTGCGTGCGTGAGCGGGCGAGAGAGTTTCTTTTATTTTTATTTTTATTTTTGCAGGAAGAAAAATCTTCCCAGTCAATATAAATAAAGCTGTGTCCATTGAGTCCTTTCATCTATAATCAAGGAGTTTCTTCATTGATCTTAAAAGCCTACAAGAAAGGGAGGGAAAGAAAAAAACTGCAAAATGAAACAGATTTTCCCAGCATTCCCCCTCGTGTTCTTCTTATTCTTCTTTCAGTGCACTCCAGCTCTTTCGCAGAGTCCGACGCCGGCTCCTGCACCTCCAGCACTGGTTCCTGCACCCCCAGCGATGGCTCCTGCTTCTGGTTCCACGGATGTCACAGCTATTCTTGGAAAGGTCGGTCATTTTACGACATTTATTCGACTCCTAAAAGCCACCCAATTGGCTGATCAACTCAATACACAGCTTTACAAGTCAAACCAAGGTCTCACAGTATTTGCTCCCACTGATGATGCATTCAGTAACCTCAAACTGGGCATGTTAAACTCCCTCACCGATCAACAGAAATATCAGCTGGTCCAATTCCACGTCCTACCTTCATTTTTCTCCGTCTCCCAACTCCAAACCGCAAGCAATCCACTACGAACACAAGCTGGAGGTAGTGATGGACAATTCCCATTCAATGTCACAACAACTGGGAATCAGGTGAACATAACAACCGATATGGTTAATGCAACAGTGGCAGATACAGTATATACCGACAAGCAGCTAGCCGTATATGAGGTTGATAAAGTACTTCTTCCTCATGGTCTTTTTGTACCTCCTTCGCCACCTCCTGCACCACTAAAACCCAAAAAACGCCCAGCTTCAGATTCTACCCAATCTAATGATACTCCACATGTCCAAGACGATACTTCTGATGGAATTCATCTGTCCCAACATACATTGCGTGCAACATCCAGTATCGTCCTTGTTTTGGCAGCGTTTATTTGAGTTTGTAACAGTGTGTGATAATGGAATTCTTTGTACCCCTGCTTGTATTATCTTTGCCCAATTAAATTCTCATGCATTCTGTCATTATGCAACTATCATTTTTTTTCATTTTCAATGTATCAAATTCATGCCTTACAATAAAAATTAAAACCCCAAAAATGCATACAAGAATCATTGACGATCTTCTACAAATAATAGATTTCGTAAGTTTTCTTTGGTCACTTTAATATAAATGAATTTTATTTCAGCAACTCGTGATAGATTGATGGATGCTTCAAACTAGCAAAACAGAGCAAAAGTATCCACAAGAAACTGAATCACAAGCCAAGTAACGTTCATGCTTGGTTACTGCCTTTCCAACAAATAGATTTGGTTTGGAGTTACAAGTGGTGTCCCAATTTTACATACCATTAGGCCTGCCATCGGTCTGGGTATTTCAATACCCGAACCATCTATTACACTTCAAGTATTTTGTAAATAAAACCATTCGAATCCACGTAATTATTGAAATCGAACCCGAACTGAGACCGTCAGTTTTGATTTGATTCTACCCATATCTTTCCAATATTTAAAATTGAAGAAATAAAATATGCCACCAAATACATATTTCAGCACTTTTAATCCACTTCAAATATGCCACCAAATAACATCAAATAATTAGCATAATAGCATTCAATTTTGATTGTGGATCTGTGTGCATAGTCTCAAGAAGATCTTGTGGAACGTGTAAAGCGTAAAGTGCGGTTAGGAGTGGCTACGAATGAAAGTTATATGATTCAATTATTCAAATGAATTAAGATGATTGATTAGAGTACTCCCTACTTGGGACTTGCAAACTTGCTACTTGTTATGTTTGGTTAGTGGGTTAAGGGTGAATACATTGGTAAAGATCAAAAACTTATAAAAAATGACAAATTCGATTCCAGAGTTGTACTCACGATTCAATTCTCAAAAAATCAAGAACCACCAGAGACCTGATCGGTTCTCAATTTCGATTCCTTTTTTTTTTTTTTTAAGAATCGGACCGAAACATCCGATTACGATTCGAGAAGTTCAATTCCTGTTAAAATGTCCACCTTTACATACCATCCTTATGACTCTTCCAGTGACCCTCGTCTGATATCTCTAGAGAAAATGAACAAGTTGGCCTTGTGAACAACTTGATGTTGCAGAATTTTCAAAATAATTTCATTTGGCATTAGGAAATGGATCTAAAGTGAACAGCACGTGTTATTAAACATGAAGAGGGGGACGACTTTCTATACGAGCAAAAGAAGAAGATGGAATTGCTTGGCCATATCACCTATGGCGGCCAGGGCCACCCTTGTTTGTTGGAGGTCGCGCCAGGCATGCAGCCTGGATTCTGCTGCATGTTGGTGGCCTCCCCACCTTATACGAGGGCATGCCAATGCTCTTTGTACGAACAAGTGCTTTTGTTTCTAACTGGTTTCATATCCAAAATTCGAATTTTAACTTGTACTCGTCATAGGTCTTTTGCAACGTGCACGTTGTCATTACTATTTTGACAACTTGCAATGCACATTACCATTACTTTTTAACAAAGTTCCTTTGAACATTGTAGTTTTGAAAAAAAATTGTAATATTGTTATTTCACAATTAAGTAATGCTATTTAGTTTCACTGAAATTATAATCTCAAAAAATGTGGTGTTAAATGATAGACTAAATAAAAGAAAGAATTAAGGGTAAAACCATTCGTACACGAGGGTTTACACCCCCATTTACACTCCCCTCACATGAGGGAAGGGCCCACGGTGAATAAAATAATCGTGGCCCCCCTATTGTGAGGGGGGCAGGTGGGCCCGAGTAAATGGGGATGTAAACCCTCATGTACGAATAGCATGGTCCAAGAATTAAATACCACTTATCATTTAGGCCCTGTTTGGGAAGAATTAAATTTTTTTACAGTAAATCAATTATCATTTTCAACCACACATTCTTCAATAAAATAATATTTTCCAGTACATCAATAATTTTTTTTTTTCTTTTTCAACAACACATTTCCCATCATATCACTATTCAAAATCAATTCTTCCCCCAAAAATCTTTCCCAAACAAGCTCTTAATGTTATATTAGCGCTACATAAAATGAGATTATAATTCCAGTAGAGTTAAATATCATTATTCTTTACAATTTACTCTCATTCCACAATACTCATTAAATTTATTTATGCAATAACAAGTACTAAACAAGTCATCACATTGTAAACAGATTGAAAATTCTGGAAAATTTCTTCGGGGGTAAGGGTGATTGACATTCTTAGTGTACTTTCTGTTCCTTTCCACCTTTTCTTCTCCAAATTGTTGGAAGAGCCACGAGGGTAAGCAATTAACTATCACGAGCACGAATTAAGCACTTCTCCAATGCAGTCTAGAAGTCTAGAGTCTTAAGGTTATTCTCAAAGTACTCCTCAACTAGCTCAAATAATTCTTGATTCTTCCATGTCTTTCCTACAATCCAAGATAACCTTAGCAACCTCTCGATTCATCTCCAACAACCTTAATGATTTTCTTGCAAATTTGTTATTTGCTGCCGTAGATTATTTGAACTAGTTGACGCGCTAAAATTATGGTGTGGCAGCTGACATAAGATTAGTTGGTTACAAAAAATTAAAATGATCAAGGTCAGCTTTTGAAGAAAGACATACCAAGAACATATTCCAATACGAAATTATATCTGACAAAGCAATACTCGCATGCACAGACTCAAAAATTGGATTAAAATTCATGAAATGAGTTATTTCAATAAAGATTACACCAAAATTGATTTCTTCATATGCAAAACAGCACATAATACTTAAAAGACTCATAAATTCAATTAGGGGTAGACACAAAAATTGGATTCAAACTCAATTAACATACCAAGAAGAAGTCATTAAAAGTAGGTGAACATATCCGCTGCTAATTTGCCTTGGTTACACACATACACATTATCCTTTTCGGTTAGGATTCTCCCTATTATGTATGCCTTGGTTACACATATAATCAACGCCTGTTACTTTTTTCTTGTCAATCACATCTGTATCCCCCCTTGGCATATAAAGCAAAGGCAATGGAGTAAGCAACTTTCATCAAATTTCCTTGAAGGACACCTGAGTTGTTCCTTTTGGAATGTTATTCAGTACAATAGGAACAGCTAAACTGATTCCATCTACCAGCTTGACTTTTAGCTTGGGGTGTTTTCTTACCAAAAAAAACTCACCAATTCCATTGAGTTCTTCTTCCTGTGATCAATATTTATGCAAAATACAGAATTCACACGACTCTTTGGTGATGTTAAAGTATTTTAATAGACAGTAGAGCTCTGACTTAACTAATTCAATAGACCCAGGCTCACCTTAATGTCCTTTTCCCTCAGCTGCCAGTATAGCATTCTCGATCAAACTATTGATTGATTCTCTTTGCCATTGCATGCAATGTTTCAACAACATGAAATTAATAATGTCAATAATTACATGCATGTCTACATATAAAATGACACAAACATAGCTTCTTACCTGGATCTTATATTTTGGAATGGCCCAGGTTTGTAACTTTAAATATTATATAATTTAATAATGCATACACGTAGTTTGTGCAATCTACATGTATAGCATGCTACATGCGTGTAGACAATCCTTTATGAAGGCAACAGCATGCGAGAAATTTCTTTAAGAGATCACATTAAGGAACGAAGATCAAGTCCAATTCATTCTGCTGCTACTAATACCAGATGATAAATAACGCATTTACCATTACGCATCGCATATAACATATAGACGAGGCTGTGTCACATCCATTGATGATCCAGTTTGTTTCAGTTAAGTCAAGTCCTAAATTAAGAGCCTCATTAAGCTGTCCTTGGAACGCTTTAAATAAAATTTAGAGACTCTTTCAGCTGTCCAGCCCTGCCAAATAAATCATCCATAACGGCATAATACTTCATAGTCCGCTGGAAGTAGTCACGCTTCATGCTATCAAATAACTGAAGGCCCTGATCCACTTGACCAGCATTCGAGCATGCAGTTAAAATGGCAAGAAAAGAAACTTCATATGGTTTCACTCCTATAAACAACAAAAATCATGTTTCTGATTTCACATAACAATCTGAAGTATCATTAAGGAAGCAGGCATGAAAAGATATGGAAATCTTTAAGAAATGAACAAGCCTGACAACTTCATAATCTCAAAGTAGCGAAGAGCTTTCTCAACATGCCCATGTATTCCCCAACCTCATATAATTACACTCCATGTATGAATATATTTCTCCTTTGTCTCCTACGAAAGCTTGGCTAGCTGACTCAATATACCCACATTTTGCATACATATCCGTTAGAGCAGTTCCAACAGCAACATTCAACTGAAACCCATTATTTGAAACATAATAATTATCCTTTTGCCTACCTCAAGTGCCCGAATTTTTGCACAAGCAGAAAGAGTAGAAACAATGGTCAACTCATTTGCCCTGATGGGTCCTTCACCATCTTCATAAACATATCTAACGCCTTTTCATGCATCCAATTCTATGATAGCCCATTAACAATTGTTGTTTAAGAAACCAGTCCTCTCCTCCATTCGGTCAAAAAACTCAACAGCCTGTTGCACCTTCCCATTTCTCATCAACCCATTTCTCATGCTATTCCAAGACCCAATATTTCTCTGACATAACCTCGAACAACTCTAAGTGTAACGACCCGGCCTCTCACTGGAGCCGTTATCTTATTTACCGTCCGCTCCGGGGTGGGTTTCTGCCCACTTATCCCCTCACGACTTTCTGACGCGTCCCCCAGGATTCGAACCCAAGACCTCCATCATATGGGAGACTTAAGTTGAATCCTGGTACCAATTGAGCAAGGATAAGTGGACAGAAGCTCACCCCGAAGCGGACAGTACGTAAGGTAACGGCTCCGGCGCGAGGTCAGGTCGTTACAGTTGAATGGTTTATATATTTGTCTCCATAATTAAATGCATGTGATTATGTGAGTTTGGGTGGTCTATTTCTGGCATTCGAAAGAAGAGGAATAGATTCTACAGGGTATAAATCATCGTAGGGTTCGATAGGGGATAGANTCAACTTAAATCTCCCATATGATGGAGGTCTTGGGTTCGAATCCTGGGGGACGCGATTGGTACCAGGATTTAACTTAAATCTCCCATATGATGGAGGTCTTAGGCTCGAATCCCGGGGGACGCGTTAGAAAGCCGTAAGGGGTAAGATGGGCCTAGACTCTCCTAAAACGGATAGTACGAAAGCTAACGGCTTGGGTATAGAGACCTGAGTCCTTACAAAAAAACGCGCGTTTTTTGTAATGACCCGACTTCTCACCGGAATCGTTATCTTACGTACTGTTCGTTCTGGGGTGGGCTTCTGCCCACTTATCCCCTCATGGCTTTCTGATGCGTCCCCCAACATTCGAACCTAAGACCTCCATCATATGGGAGACTTAAGTTGAATCCTGGTACCAATTGGACAAGTTGCTCAATTGGTACCAGGATTCAACTTAAGTCTTCCATATGATGGAGGTTTTGGGTTCGAATCCTGGGGGACGCGTCAGAAAGCCGTGAGGGGATAAGTGGGCAAAAGCTCACCCCAAAGCGAACAGTACGTAAGATAACGGCTCCGCTGAGAGGTCGAGTCGTTACATCAGGTGTTCATC
>CAIGRM010227565.1:0-15408 GCA_903798335.1 Fraxinus albicans
ACATTATTTTTTTCATTCTCATTCTTCTACTCGTTTTCAACCGTACATTCTTCAATAAAATAATATTTTCCATCACATCAATAACTTTTCCTTCTTTTTCAACCACATATTCTTCATCACATCACTTGAAAAAAATGCATTCTCTCATTTTAATGTGTACCAAACGGGCTCTAGTTATAGAAATTATTGTCAATTCTTCCCAAAATTATTATTTTGTGGATCGAAGTTCATTACAAAATACAAATGCCGTAGAAGAAATCTTCCAACTGTACACAATATGGAAAGTGGGTCCCAAGCTTTTTGAGTTGAGTGTATCAAATAGGTAGGTGTCTGACACGTGGAAAGTTGTTAGTAGAGAAACACGTGTCAATCTGTCCGCAAAATCAACAGCTAAGCTGCATGCATTATGCAACTTGTTGAAGTTGACGTGTTCAGTAACTGATTTGTCCTTTGAAGTGTGAATAATCAGATTTCTATTTTAGGCAAATGTAGGCTGAGAACTCGATAAGTAATATAATGGTTTAAAATAAATAAATTTATTTTTTTTATAAATTCAATATTTAATAAATGTCTACCTAAAATGTTATAATTCTCCATTAAATTATTTCACGCCCTAGTAAAAACATATATAACTTAATAATTATCAAATAGCGATTCAAGTCGAAAAAAAAAAAGTTCAACTTTAGAGTGAACAAATAAATATTACGTAACAATTATTAAAAAAAAATGTTTAATTTTTTTTTTTTTTTTACTATTGTCAGGATCTACTCGCTATAATAACTCAAGCACCAATGTTGTAATTTTTGTCAAGAAATTTAGACAAAGTCCCCACAATTTTATACATCGCGAACTTTTTAGTTTTTAGCATGGCCAAACAAATTTTAATATCAATTTAGTGAACTATATTTGTTTTAAAGAAGTATAAAAGACCTTTGAAATAGTACATTTTAATTTTTTTTTATTCAAATAAATATAATAAGTTCTTTTTCATGAACGCACAATATGGATTACGGATATAAGAAGAAAATCTTGTAGATTACAATTTTCTGCAAGAAGAAAAATCTAAATTAAAATTCGACTTAAAAACTTCTAAATTACAAATATCTATATAAAATAGCACTATGAGAAGAGTCTTATTAGACAATTACACAACATCAAAATATCAGAGTAGGGTGTTTAAAACTTTCAATTTTCATACTTTCCCCATCGTTCTTAAATTTTCAAAATCTCAATTTTGATCTTCTAATTGTATTGGTTCTTTCATAAGCACTTGAATTATATCCCAAACTTGGGTTATTATGTGAAAAATACGCAGTTCAACCATAACAATACCTATATCAATATTTAAAAGACTCAAGTAACTTAGCATATATTCCAAAAATGTTATCATAATCGAAACTCAAGTAACCTATATCAATATTTAAGAGACTCAAACAACTCTTAAATTCACTTAAAGTCTAACACTTTGATTCCCATATCTGGAGGATTTAACCGGTAGGGACCTTATAAAACTTCATTAAACTACTACAGATTATATATATAATAAAATGCAATGTTACATCAATGTGTTTAGTAAGTTCATAAAACACTGGGTTCTTGCCGTTGGATAAATAGGTGCAAGATTATATTCCGTTAACAAAAACACAAACATGTAAATACGGATATAGTAAAGACTTATTGAAACAATGGTACATGCATAATAATTAGCAAATCACGACTTACTCAAATGTAGAAATTCAAAAGAGACAAAATGAAGCGAGATATGCAAATGTAAATCTTCTTAATACGGATTTAGCCCCTGCATGTGTTGGGTGGTCTTGGTCCTTTTCAACCCCAAAAGCTAGATCAAGAGGTGATACTTTCCCTTACACTTATAAACTGACCACTAGCCCCTTCCATAACCGATATGGGATAACATCAAATAATCTCCCCATCACACATTGAGCCCTGGGTAGGAGCAAACCCATATCTCCTGTGGATTGTTGGGCTTAAACTTGATAACCTGGGCTTTAATACCAATGTTGGGTGGTCTTGGGCATTCTCAACTGATAAGTACGTTTTACATACTTATTTAGGCCACAAAACATGGATAAATATTGACAAATATATTGAAACGTGACTTAATTCTATATAAATTATGTTTCGTAGGATAACATTGATGAACATGGTGGAATTTAGAAAAAAAAAGGAGTTAAAAAAGCCTGCATGGAAGAAAACCAATTCAGGGATTAAAGTGCAAATAACCAAAAAATTACTCGGAAGAAGAAACGAAGATGTGAAAGAGTCAACCACCAATGTAGCAAATGAATGAAATGTTGGAGAAAGAAGAAACAAGAAAAAAGATCATGAAGCGAGAAAACGTAGTTCGGGGACTAAAACTTAAAAAATGGAAGTTGTCATAGTTCTTCTTACATGCGATTGCATCTAGTGTTTTAGAGAATTTCAGGGAGCAGTTTGATTTAACTATGCGGTCGCATGACAATGTCGAAGGAAAAATTTTACTTTCCTTATTTGAATAAAACTCTTATGGAAATAAATTTTGGGGCGTCTTTTAAAAACCAAGGGTCATCCAGAACGCATGAGAACATATTATAAGAGATTTTGAGAGCAAAGAAGGAGGCAAGAACACGAAATATCAATTCCAAGACTCAAAAATTTAATTCAAGCATTATTTTGGTGATGTCGAATCTTTAATATTTCTTTTTTTTTTCTTCATAACATGCTAGACTAGTTTTCTTTGTACTAGGAGAACGATAAACCATATACTATGAGTTTTAATATTTAGTTTTATATTTTTGATTTTAAAAACACGTTTTTGAATATTGAATGATTTATATGATTTTCTTTTCTTCACAATTATTGTGCACAGTAGTTGTGTGAATTTGATGGTTTATTTTATGCATTCGAAAGAAGAAAAATATGTTTGATATATATAAATTGTCATATGGTCCAATAGTGGATAGAAATATATCGTTATGCTCTATATGAATCTTTGCGTAATTATAAGGATTCATGCACTTTTATATGTTCGCGTCCATCATAAAAAATTGTTGGGTCATATATAAAAGTAGGTTTAACATTACTCGAGAGAGATTGTTATATAAAATAGGAACCTCGATCGTCAAAATTCAATCGTATTGTCAACGTGTAAAATTAGGGTTAAAACTGATTATTGCATGAGAATTCAGGATTCTAGTATGTTTGTTATCTATTAAATACATCAATCTGCATTTAGAATAATTTCATTTAAGTTAATTAAGTTACAAGTCATTGCATAAGTAGATCATTTTATTCATAATTTGGTCACAAATAAACACGTCACATTATTCTCGTTTCGATTAAAGTCGTTATAATTAAAATTGAACTAAATCAATTTCTGTGAGACGATACTTGAACTCAAAATCAACTTTATTATTTGTTAACGAATCGTACACATGTGGTGATTTTAATTCAGAATATATTTTCGTGAACATTAACCCTAAAACCTAGCTCAAGAGGCGAGATTTTCCCTCACACTCATAAACTGTCCACCTGCCCCTTCCATAACTGACGTGGAATAACCTTAACAAATTGTTGGGTTTCTTGACCCAAATTAGGTTGGATTTTTGAAAAAATATTTTTGCCTTCTTTCCATGTGTTTATATTGAGAAAATATTGTTTCATTTATTCCACATGATTTTTTTTTATCTTATTTCCATCTTTGTGGTATTTTTAGAGTTTAGCATGTACCCCTATAAATATAAAACTCTTTTTATAAGTTTTGTATTACTGAAATATAGAATAATTGTGCAGGTACAATTATTGTATTTATTTTCTTCATATTAGTCAATTGAATAAAATACTCCGTTCATCTGTCAATTAATTCTTTACCATTTATCTTATTGTTTGTTTGCAATCATATACTTCATATATATATATATATATATATATATATATATATATATTACTTCGATCCATTTTATTTCCTAACAGGTGGCATTAGGCTATTGGTTGTGATTTGTACGAAATTTTTGTTATTGATGGCAGACATGAAGTATGAAATTTCGCTCTTGAAACTCAATAGAAAATTTTTGTTGGGCAAGTGAAGATGCTAGTTGTACTCTTACAAATAGATTTGGATGGTACGTTGTTGGGATTTGACAAAGTGCACACAACTTGGACGACGGTGGAGAAACAGCGGTAGCTACCCACAGCTTTTTGAAGGAGAAAATGATAGATGTATTGTGGTTGAAGTTGGAGCAATTGTGCATAACTAAAAGTCGACAAGCAAATTGCATCTGAAGTAGATGTTGTATTCTCATCGCATGGCATAAGGCAGATCTTGGGAAGATCATCTGATTGTGTTCAAGGAGATCATCGCTGATTTGGAGATTTTAGATGTAAAATATGATGAAAAAGATTTGGCCTTTATCCTTTTATGTTCACTGCTCGCTTCGCTTAGTTCGTTTAGAGACGAAATCTTATATAGTTATGATACTCTTACCATTGAAGATGCGTTTGATGCTTTATTTTCAAAAGAGAAGATGATGTATCTGGTTGAATTTGAGGCTAGAGATGAAGAATGCCTCGTTGTTCATAGTGATCGGAGAAATGGTAAGTCGAGGTCAACTTTCAGTAATTAGGTTTGTTATTATTGCAAGAATAAATGATACATTAAGACGATTGTGACAAATTGCAGAACAAAGGTAATTTGACTGCAAATCATGAGAAGCAATCAAATCTTCATACAAGACCAACATAGCCAAGAATTGTTTGAGTGATGGAGGTGTTTTGACAATTTCTAACATAGAATCCAAACTTGACGATTAGTGAATTTTTTATACAACTTGTGTGTTGCATATATGTCCCAATCAGGATTTGTTTGGAACATATGAAACGATAATGTAAGGTGTCATTGTCATGGGTAACAACGAACATCGTCGGGTAGCTGGTATTGGTATAGTCATATTGAACTGGTGGATGGAACATGTAGAACACTTGATCACGTTCGACATATTTCAGACTTGAAGAAAAATCTCATTTCGTTAAGTACTTTTGATTCAAAATGGTACATGTTCTCTAGAGGAGGTAAAGTCTTAAGGGTTCGAAAGGTTGTTCGTGTTATATTGGAGGGATGACAAAAGTCTTGTTATACATCTTGCAAGGTCGGTAGAAGAAAAGTCAGCACATATTTAGTATTGTGGTGAAGATTCAGTTTGGTATTATACCTTTAGGATTTGGTTCGGGATTCATATTGAAGAATACTACTTAGTCGAGTTTGGAGGATAAGTGTAATTCTGCTTTGCCACCATTACATGCGATTCTATCGTATTCAACTGCTAGGTATAGGAGATAGGCACATAGATACCGATTCGGTTGCACATGCTTTTAGCGTTTTTGAAAGTGTTGAGACTAGCCCAGGCCTTCTATGAGAGCACTGAGAGTTGATTCTGCTATAGGGTGTACTTTAACACCATTTGGTAATTTTTAATTCTTTGTGAATTTTGAAAAACCCGATGTTTGGGTTCATGTATTCGTGTTGGATACCGTGGAAGAGAATGAGTATTTTTGTGTTGGAGAAAGTTTGATTCTTGTTGAAGAGTTCGAATTTTTCGTTGTAGTCGGATTTAGTTTTTTAGGTGGAGAAATATTGGAACTTCATTCGTTGCATCGAAATTTGTGTAAGGTAGAGATTTTTGGATTTTTTTGACCAAAATTAAATTTTATTTTTGAGAAAATATTTTTTTCTTTCTTTCCACGTGTTTTTATTGAAAAAATATTGTTCCTTTATTCCACATGAATTTTTATCTCATTTTCATCTTTGTGGTATTTCTAGGATTTGTCATGCACCCCTATAAATATTAGATTATTTTCACAAGTTTTGTATTAATGAAATATAGAATAATTGTGTAGATAGTTATTTTATTTGTCTTCTTCATATTAGTCAATTTAATAAAATATTACTTTCATTTGCCAATTAATTCTTTGCCTTATATCTTGTTGTTTGTTTACGATCATATACTTCATATCGTGTTATATATTTATTACATCTATCCATTTTATTTCCCTACAGCACGAATACTAATATTATCAAATGGAAGTCCTTTTCCCAAGATCCAACACTTATTCCTAAATTAATATAGCACAATATTAATTTTGCAAAGCGTACCAATACTTGACTGTACTCTTCTAGAATTGAAGATATCGAACATGAAACTTAAAAAAATTTGAAAATAATTTTGACAGAATTTAGAGGAGGAAAGAATTAGAAATCGATTGTATGGAATTGATCTGTAGTGAAGAAAATGGAATTAGAATATTGATATTTATAGATTTTCATGTGTCTCTTCGAATGGTTGCATCTTTTGGCACAAATGATATCGCACCATTCGTTTTTAATGGTGTAGACTGCACCATATGAAAAGGTCACACTCGTTCCAAAACAAAATAATTTTTTGATATGCTCCCTTTGCAATCGAAGAGTCGCGACTAATTATCGTACTAATTGGAGATTTTTCCAATTTACACCTATAAATATTTCAAAAATTTCAACAATCCCCCACACGAATAAAAGAATTTAACTTGGAATAAGGAAGATGGAGAAGAGTACAACTGAAATATAATGCATCAAGATATGTAACTTCACTTTGAACCTTCCCTGATAAGAATCTATCGGACTTACTGGACTAATCAGTGAATGCAATGTTTTGAACTGTCTGTTGTTATTATAAAGTCGAGACAATAGATCGAATACATTATCTTTCAAATCAAACTTTGGTTCTCTATTGTGTTCATTATTTCGACCCTTAATCTTCTCAGATCTGCAAGTGCGCCATAGAATTCACCTAAGTAAAATTTTCATAGAATCGGCAACGTCCGCACTCAAATAGGTGATGTTCTATAACGAGTACCATACAATACTCCACTTATACTATTTACATGATATAGTCATCATTAAAAGCATAGTTTATTCTAACCGATCTCTGGTAGGCATCACTTATTTGCATCATAGAAATAGAGAGAAGTTAAAACTCCGAAGTGCTTCTCATCAAGTCATTCATAACTAGTTTATCTATTGAACCTAGTATGTGGGATCTTCAGTTGTCAGGTTAGGCTTCCCTTAAGCTGACCCATTAGTTTAGGCTTTACACCCATTTCCCCCAACGAGCAGTCTTTTCTCTCTAAATATTTGTAAACGGATCTGATAGATTATTCTTCAATAAAACGACCAGTATTGTTCTATTCAATAGTAACTGTCAAATAATATTATGTCGAGACTTACTATTGTACACGACATTCTATGCCATTCCATTTGTAGCTAGCTATCTCGATCAAATGATATAACACGTGTGTCACCAATTAGAAAATCCTTCCTAAATCTTTGAAGCCATCATGCTTCTTTTTAACTATATTGAAAGTTCTCATTTCTTTCAATTCTCACATTCTATTGAGGATTTTCACGATATAACTACACTGTCAATAGTAAAACATATTTACTACTAAATTTTGAATCCTTGCATATGAAAGAACTCAATTTTCAACATCGTGCAAATTTTAAATTTAGCAAGATATTTACTACATTGTAATTTGTCATTTCAGATATCCTCGAATATCTTACTATTCTAATTTTAAAAAAACAACACCACCTCCACAATGCTCAAGTGTATCAAACTTAAATTGAGAATATTATGCAAAGAACCATCCTACCCCCTCAATTCTGGATAGGACTTAGCTTAACAACATAATATTCGTCTAACTATATATAAAGTTCAATCATATGTT
The DNA here is from genome assembly GCA_903798335.1 of Fraxinus albicans. Classification (NCBI taxonomy): domain Eukaryota; kingdom Viridiplantae; phylum Streptophyta; class Magnoliopsida; order Lamiales; family Oleaceae; genus Fraxinus; species Fraxinus albicans. The sequence goes on from CAIGRM010227565.1 coordinate 7,762, forward strand.
TATTTACTAAATAAACATATTCCACCTGTATTTAATACATAAATGACTAAGAAAAGTCCATGCACTTTCATATTATGCCGGTCAATGCTAACCACTTTTTGTTTAGGGTCATTTATATTTGGGATAATTGCAGCACCGATCCCAAAAGTTTAGTTTTTTACATACTTTACCATAACCTTGACTTTGTGCCATCTACAGATTCAAGCCTTTTATAAATTCGCACATGGAGTCCAAATAGATAGAATCCATTTGACCAATACTTTGACCAATACTTTGACCAAATTTAGACCATTTTAAAGGGTAAAATGGCAACTTTGCATTTTATACAAAAAATAAGTTAAAAAATTAAATCAAAAAATGAAAAAAACATATAAACTCACCATCTTCCCCACTCCACCCTATCCTTACGCCCTTGCCCAATCAAAACCAGAAAACTACACTGCCACCACCACAGAAACTTTCCTCAACCACCAGCCACCATCGGCCCGCACTGCTACCACTGTGGCCATCCCGTCCATTCACAAATCTTGAAAGAACACTTGATAAACTATTATTTTCTCCCCCAAAACAGAAACTAACTAGCTCTTGCTCATCTCCACACTGCCATGCCCCAAGAAAATAGCCACGGCAAAACGATAGTAACTCTGAGCTAAATGGCAGCCAAAACTTTAAGTAAAACGACAGTAGCTTTAGCTAGCCGTAGACACCATGAATTCATAGCAAAAAATGGTAGAAAGTTCGAGATTCATTAGAAAAAAATAGTGAGAAAACAAATGAAATTACCTCATCTTTTTCCATTGTTGTGTAAAAATCGAAAGCTTTTGACAATGCAAAAAACCTATTAAAAACCTATTGCAATTTACCCTTACTCACGTTGAATTACGAACAACAATCGGGTCTATTAAAGTCCCCTCCATGGGGTTAGGTAAATTAGGGTGGATGGGTTGGTTTGGGTAAGGGGAGTTGTGGTGACGGTGTGGGCCGGTGGTGGCTAAGGAGAGTGGTTGTGGTGGTGGGTGGTGGCAATGTGGTTTTCTGGTTTTGATTGGGGAAAGGGTTGGGAGGTAGGGGTGGGGTTGGGTGGGAAAGATGGTGAGTTTATATGTTTTTTGATTTTTTGATTTTTTAGTTTAATTTTTTTAACTTATTTTATGTATAAAATGCAAAGTTACCATTTTATCTTTAAAAAAATTGTCTAAATTTGGTCACATCCATTTATAGGTCAACTAATGGTCAAATGGTTTATTTCCATCCATTTTGACCCCGGGTGCGAATTTATGAAAGCTTTGGGACCGTGGGTGACGCAAAATGAGGGTTAGGGTAAAGTTTACAAAAAACTCAAAAGTATGGGACCACAGCTACAATTATCCCTTTATATTTCATATAACATTATTGTGTATAAAAGGACTTTCAACCTTTCCACTTTTCCACGTAAGTTAATTTTAAGAATGTGACTTGTAGATCATGCTACTCCGTTAAGACTTGGATAGATCCAAATTCTTGTGGAGAATGAATTGTTCAAAAAGAAAATCTAGGCCAAACTAATTTTAATATTCATCAACTTTATTTACACACTTCATTTTATAGAGACAATCCTCAGAGTGATTAAATAAACTTATATTGTTCAATTGCCAGTAACGTGATAATATAATCTACACTTTGGCACAAAACATCTCATTTAATTTTATCAAATTAGTTGACGCTATCTGTTAAATAAACGGTTGTTCATTTAAGTGAGATGACAATTCTACTAACCCATGGTAGCATAATCTTCGACAAGATAAAAGGGTGAATATAATTTGAACACAACAAATTGTATGCACATATCCAATTAAAAAAAAATCGATTCTAATACGTGCTCAAGAACGTAAATAATATAACAACAATTAAATTTTAGTTCTTACTATATATTCGTATCAATCTCTATTTAAAGAGCCCAATAATCGAAATCCATTAATTTTCATGTAAAATCCCTTCTATACATCTGTTTCTTTCCAATACAAAATCTGTTACTCATAAGATAAATTAAAGGCCGCACGTGACACTGATTAAACTACGTGGCGGACAGTTGGGGGCCCCACGCCTTACATAATGACACGGACAACCCTGTTATATATATATATATATATATATATATATATATAAAGGCGACCACTTCTCCCCGTAGAACAAAATTGGTCTGACCCCATTTAGGCAAAGCCCCCATGTAGGAACCGATCCTGACGAGGTGATTGCAAACAGATCTTATGTTGAATGATTGACAAGACAATTCATTGCCATCGCCGCCTTTGCTCACCTATATGGTCAAATCCTAATTGCCAAGCTAGGACTTATAGATACGAAAGTGGCCCTAGCATTTAATGTTTTGATTGATTGATGTATGCGATAAGAAAGGCCAATCAGTCTGATGAAGCTACATGCCCTATCATCCGACAGGTCTCGTTTATCTTACTCAAGTATAAAAAGCTCACACTTGGTGTCATTCAAAGGTATTGCAAGCTTAGACTCTTAAAGCTATAATCTTGCTATATACATTCTTCATTATCTATTCCAAAGCCGACCCCCTTTTTATTGATTGGAAGCTCACGTTCAAAACTCTTCCACACCCGAAATTATTTCCCCAAAGACATGACCGTCGGAGTGCACGCGGCTAACTCCATTCCCCCCTCGGAGAAAGCCACGTATGACTAACAGTTTGTCCAAATGTGCAAGAATTCAGCTTGCATGGACGTGAGAGATCTTGGAATCTATTTGTCACATCATAGGTACATTTATTGGGGTCAACACAATATTTTACAATGAAACTAACCGTTTCATGAATTGTCAAGAAGTCGTGTAAACGAGAATAATGTATACTAATATCATACTATAACAAAATAATAACAAATATGCAATACATATTAAAAATTGCAAATTGACTTCTGAATTGGAATTCATTAATCAAAGCATTTTTTTATCAGCATATCCAATAGACTTACTGCATTCAATTAGTACTTTCTTACAGTAGGAACAAAATATAGATATAAGTGTCCACTTATCAAAATTAAAGTATCAGACATGCATACACAAAAGCATGCACACAAAATATAAATATGTAGTAGAATCCGTTTTAAGATTGTTGGATAAATTGGTATATGAATTATATTCTATTAACAAAAACACAAGCATGCAAATACAGATAGAGTAACAACTTATCGAAACGATGATACTTGCATAATAATGAGCAAATCACGACTTACTCAAATGTATAAATTGTAAAATTCAAATGAGATAAAATGAAGTGAGCTATCCGAATGTAAATATCCTTAAAATGGATTTCTCTCCTACATTGGTGCTAATAGGACCAAATTGACGTCTCTCTCAAAATACAACATTTCTTTCAAAATTAATATAGCACAATATTAATTTTGTTGTGCAAACTAACTCTTGACTGTACTCTTCTAGAACGGAAGATATCAAACACAAAAATCAAAAGTAATTTGAAAATTATCTTGACATAATTTAGAGGAGGAAAGAATTAGAAAACAATTATATTGAATTGATTTGGAGTGAAGAAAACGGAATTAGGAAAGTCATATTTATATATTTTCATATGTCTCTTCGAATGGTCGCATCCTTTGATACAAATGATTTAAACCATTAGATCGCACCATTTCATTTTTAATGGTGTAAATTGCACTCTATGAAAAGTTAACATCAATTCCGAAATAACATAACTTTTTAATATGCACACTTTGTAATTGAAGAATCGAGATTAATAATCGTACCAATTGGAAAATTTCCCAATTCACACCTATAAATATCTCAGAAATTCCATTACTTGCATAAATGCATGGCAGACTCACTGCCTGAAAACAATGTTACAATTTTATTCAAAAATTCAAATTCTTGTAACATTGCCTAAAGCCATAAATCTTTCTTATAGCTCCAATTGCAACTCTATACTCAGACTCTATAGTTGATAGGGACAAGTGTGTTGTAACTAAAATTTCCATGAGATGCAAGTACCAGATAAAGTAAACAGATAAGAAGAAATTGTGTTTTTTTTATCATTATCACCTACAGAATCAGAATCTACATATACCCTTTAAGTTTCACTCCTTTATTGGTTTGCTTAAAGATTAACCTTAAATTGGAGGTTCTTTAAGGTATTACAACAACCACCTTAAAGCAGCACAATGTTCAGAACTAGGGTTAGACATATACCTACTAAACACACCGATTGCATGGGCCACATCAAGCATAGTATATACCATCATATACATTTCTAACCCAACGATATTAGTATAAGGAACCTTCTTCATCAATTCCTCTTCCCCTTGAGAGGAATGAAATTAAGGTGTAAAATGATTCCTCAGCCTATTTAATACCCCTAGGTAAATTTTTGAAAAACTCAAATATGTGGAAGTGGTGGCTACGATACAAATATAGCATTAGTCTATGTTGGGCGATGTGGTTAAAGATGGTAATGAACAGCGGATAAATATTTGATACGTGATATGTTGGAATTGGGTAACATAACATTTAACTCACGGGAAGTACTATAACATGGAATGTTACGCATGTAAAATATTACATAACCCGTGTAAACAAGGTAACGTAATATGTAACCTCGGCAAAATGTTGATTCTTAATCAAATATGACCCAACATGTTATATTTTCCGAAAAAAATTTAATGAGTTAGACAATGTTTCAAAATTTCTTAGCACCAAATGTTTTTCAAATTTTTGCTTTAAAGTAGGGTAGTTATGAAAATCTCCTTTCAACTTTCCCTTGTAATTGGGCCTGGCTCTCCTTATTGATTGCCCATGATCACTGTTAGGCCTACCGGCATAACTATATGGGAAAATTTCAAAACTAAGAGGTTAAGTTTCACCCATTTCAATTTTAAGAGATAATGTTTAAAATTTCAAATTTCAGATTTTTTAAGATTTAATATTTCAAATCTTAGATTTTTTTAAATTTTATTTATAAATAAATTAATTAAACATATATTTGAAATTTTACAAATTATTTTATGGTAATAATTCAAAAATTTTATATGTCACAATGTGTTCATCGATCACAAAACAGAAATTTTATAAGTCACGAATTATTTTACGGTCACAAATCAGAAATTTTATAGGTCACAATTCAAAAATTTTATAAGTCACAATTTGTTCATCAGTCACAAATAAAAAAATTTATACGTCACATCTTGGTCACAATTCTATACAATTAGATTACAAATTCATTTTTCGGTGACAAATAATTTTTTTTATAAATCACAATTCATTTATCAGTCACAAATCACAAATTTCATAAATCACAATTCAAATTTTTAGGTCACATATTATTTATTAGTCATAATTTATAGATCACGCGTTATTTTTTAGTCGCAGAACACCCAAATTAATGGTCACAATCTTGAATAATTGGTCACAATCCACCAGGCACCACCACCAAAACCACCATTATCCAACAAAATCGTTGCCACCGTCGCCCAAAAAAAACCAACAAATCAAATCCACAACAACAACCACACCACCACTGACACTGCAATGATCACCCAACAATCAGCAACCACCACTGACATCGACATCACCACCAACAACAAATTCAACAAACAAAAATCAACACAGTCACGATCAATCTTGGTCACAAACACCCCCACCTGCACCACCGCATCCCCACTTTACCATCTCAGCCAGCACCACTACTTCAACGAACCACCACCACCACCACACATAATCAGCTTCCACACACAACTTACACAGATTATCACACACATAGATTGCCAAACCCCACTAAAAAAACCCAAATCGCGACACCGCACCACAACCATTACAACAACCGCAACACCGCACCACAACTACCACAACAACCGCGATGCCACACCACGACCACCACCACCACGAACATCACCACCGCCGCCGCCACCACCAACAACCGCCAAAATCAGTGCCACCACAGCTTCCACCAACAACCGCAAACACAACAAAAAAAACGAGAGATAAAATGGCCGCCTGTGACAGAGATCTGCAATGTGGATTTGCAATAATCTGTAGTCTAATCTCAGCCTGTCCATGAATAATAATCTGCTCGATTTCCATCTCTCTGTCAAATCTCAGCGCTAGCCACCTGCCTCCGTCACATAGAGTCGCCGGTGAGAAGACAGAGGATAGAGAGAAGACGGAGAGTGAAGAAAGAGAAAGAGAATGAGAATGAGAAGATGAGGAAAATTTCAGGGTTTTGTCTCTTTTAAATGAAATTCATTATTGTATAATTAATATTTAAAAATAAAATATCTGATTTTTGAAAATTGAAACTTTATATCTGAAATTTGAAATTAAATTTTGAAAACTCTTGTATTGTATAATTTCCACAAATTATTTTTCCGTAAATCTAAAATTTTTCACTACTTTTTAAACACATTTTTAAAATATATANATCTGATTTTTGAAAATTGAAACTTTATATCTGAAATTTGAAATTAAATTTTGAAAACTCTTGTATTGTATAATTTCCACAAATTATTTTTCCGTAAATCTAAAATTTTTCACTACTTTTTAAACACATTTTTAAAATATATATATATTATTACAAAATTTAGTCTCCTAAAAATGAAACTCAAACAGCTCATAGCAATTAGATCAATATCAAACGAAGAGGAGACTTCATCAATGTTGATAATCAACGAGAACTTTCTTCATATGCAAAACTACCAACTCAAATAGTTTAAAGCGAATTGAAAAGACTCATCTATTATAACGAAGAAACAAATTTCAAAGAAAATACAGAGAATGAGTATACAAATTTGTAAGCATACCTTCATTTTATATAAACTAGTTAGAATTAAACGTGTTTTGTACATTATTCTGAAATATTTTATGAGTAATGTAAAAATAACACTCATTCCGTTCCATTTATATATGTTAACTTTCCTTATTTCTTATCTCAATTATATAGTCTTGTTTCTTTATTGAAAATGTTTGTTTTGTCGTTTACTAATATACTCTTATTTCTTTACTACTTTTAACAATAATTTACTACTATTGTTTATAATTAAATAAGGGTAAATTAGAAATTTTTTTGGCAAAAATTACTTTTTCAATAACATTAAATAAGATTTCTTAATCCATGTGAAAAACAAAACCAGGTTCTCTAAATGGGACAAGTGAAGTATTTGATACCAATTTATTAGAAAGATTTGATAAGTCTTAAACGAATTAAAAAAAATAAAATTTATGATAGAAATTAAAGAGAACAAAATTATACTCTCAAAACTCAACTTCTATTATTCAATTTTTTTGTGACGATAAAATATTACAAATAGGCAATATTTTTATACTACATTTGGTGCATAAGAACTAATTGCTAATACATAAATTTAAACACCCATTAAAATTCCTAAATACATGAATAGAAATAAATTCATTTATAATGACTCTAAATTCATGTAGATCAAGATTTATCAAGTCAAGATTCATTGAATATACTTTAATGTGAATGTTAATTAATTGAAAATTAATAATAAAAAAATAATGTATGATAAAGATTTTGTAGTATTTATTACATATGAAAAATAAAAAGTAATGCATTATTGAAATAATTGAATTGTAGTAAGATTAAAATCGTCAAAAAAAAAAAAAGATTCTCATTTCATG
>CAIGRM010227572.1:0-11484 GCA_903798335.1 Fraxinus albicans
ACTTATGTCAAAAATCATCTGCGCAATCGAATCGGAGATCAATGGTTGAATTATAGTTTGATTGAAAGTCTGAGTCCACCCCTGGGCATTTAGGTATAAAGACGGAGTGTGATTGAGGATGAGAAGTGTTTAATCCCAATGGGAGGACCCCTTCCGCGAATCCCTCAGAAGTGATGGAAATTGGTGGAAATTCAGGGACGGTGCATCCTTCGACTGGCTTCTCGGTTGCTCGTACATTGGCTTTCGCCCCAATTCTGGCTGAGGCCATTGCCGAGTGCCTTGGTTCAACTTGAATGATTAGAGGGACACCACTGTGGAATGGCTTGTGGCGTGTTGAGAGGAGATGCACCAGGGAATGTTACAGATTTGGGATGGAGTTTCTATTGAAACTCAATTTGAACGGGATGAGGAAATTTTTTTGAAGCTTTCTTTGGTCTTGAACCTCATTACTGGAATGGATACTTGTACTCAAGTTTATCTGTAGGAGAGCTTGCTATGCTTAGTCTCTCTCTCTCTTTATGCATGCCTCAATTTCTTCCAAGTTAGATATTGTAACAAAGTGCCCTGCACCCTTGGCTAAATTGATGGGGAAACTGGCTCTTGAAACCATTTGACTTGTAGATAATAGATGTTTTTATAGATCTTTTTAAAAGGATCTATATTCATTTACGGTTAGAAGATGACAACAGAGAACATGTGTAGTTGGCTCTAAATTTATTTAAAACTAGACTTAGATTGTTTTGGATGTGGATGGCTAGAGAATCGGGCTGCTAATGTATCATTGTCGAATGATGTACTAAAGAATGCAAATTGTAGAGTCCTAATCCTTTGTTAAGGTGGAGCAAGTTAGTAACAACTCCTCTATCCCATCCCACCTTTGTAAAATCAACTTGGTACAAGAATCGACCTTCACACAGCACACTGAATATTATTAGATATGTGAACTAATCCATTGGTTAACAGCTCCCCCTCTTTTTTCCCTATATATTTCCTAAGCCATCATTTCTCTCTTCCCAAATTAAGCATTCAATTTTCTTGTCATCTTCCTACATTAGCAACTTGTGTGAATATGGATTCAACAAAGAGCAGTGGCGAAACAGCAATCAACATCACCGAGTCTAAATCCAGCGAAGGCAAGGCTCCTGCAACTCATACTGCTACGACAAAGGCAACTCCATATCAGCAAGGTGGATGGAAGAGAGGCATTTCTATATTTGACTTCATATTAAGAATTTGTGCAATTGTGGCTGCTTTAGTTGCAACCACCACGATGGGAACCACTGATGAAACTCTTCCTTTCTTCACACAATTCTTCCAGTTCCAAGCCAGCTATGATGACCTCCCAACTTTCATGTACGTTCATTTTCTTCCCTTTCATTTGCTGTTATTCTATTTTTCTGGTGAATTTTCTGGTAGTGCAAGTTTTTGAACTAATAATTTCTTAAGTGCAGGTTCTTTGTGGTGGCAAATGCTATTGCTAGTGGCTACTTGGTACTATCCCTGCCTTTCTCCATCGTCTGCATTGTTCGTCCACATGCTGCAGGAGCAAAGCTTCTCCTCCTCATTTTCGACACAGTAAGTAATTAAAGGCATGTTTAGTATCTGGACAATTTAACCATGTACAAATCAGTCCATTCTAATGTACCAGACATACTTTAATGGTGTGGTACTTAAGCCAACGTGTCTTGTCTTTACAACTTCTATCTTTCGATTTCAGAATGAAACTATATGTGTTACGAAATTATGAATTCTGTGCAGGTGCTGGTGGCTTTTACTACAGCTGCAGCAGCCTCGGCTGCAGCCATCGTGTACCTAGCCCACAATGGAAATGCCAACACAAATTGGTTTGCAATTTGTCAACAGTTCACTGACTTCTGCCAGCGTGTTAGCAGCGCAGTGGTGGCTTCATTCATTGCAGCAGTCATCTTCATATTCCTCGTCATGCTTTCTGCTATTGCTCTTCGTAGGCACTAATTAAGAACTACACTTGTGTCTATTTCTATATATTGTTGTTGTGATTTGTTAATGTTTCGTTTTACGACTTGTGTCTATCAAGTGAGGATTTCAATGTTTAAAATTATGTAATTTGGAATTAATGTAATTAAAAGCCTCCCCCCCCCCCCCCCCACATTTGTGCCTAATTATGGCTTCTTTTAGTACCCTTGCTTTGTTTCTTTTCTTTTTCTTGGTGGGGTGGGTGGATATACATTTCCACGACACGTCTTCTTTCAGCCAATTCATTTCGGAAATGTATTATGTTAATTATTAATGACCGAGAGGAACATTGTTTTGAGGGAGAGAGAGCATGATTTTCTATTAGACAAATTTGGTTGGCACTCGGTCTCCTTCTCCTTTTCATGTACAAATATACCCATAGCATAGATTTGATGGATCGCCACATTTCTATCCATTAAGTAGGTTGTTCTTTGCAATCTCGAAATTTGAAATCCAAAGGTTGCTCTTTGCAATCTCGAAATTTGAAGTCCAAGACAGGAACCATAAATCATTGATTTCCGGGATGGAAGGTAATGTATTTGAAACATTTGTATTCAACACAAATCTTTTATTTTTTTTAGATTAATTTCTAGCAACATTACTCCGGAAATGAAAAAAAAAAAGAACTGTAAACTCATAAGAAAGAGTTGTTTAACAATCTCATAATTTATTCATAGAGGCAGCCATTCGATGCATTAATTTGATGAGCTGAAAATCGGTAGTAATTAGATACGTGACCCTTAAAAAGCCAACAGGAACTGTTTTAACGAACTGTAATGTCGAAATGAGGTGACCAACTGATGGTAGGTTTGCATTGCAATTGGAGAGAGGTGTGTTAACAGCTAATTTGCAAGAAGACAGTATTGCATCCAGTGTTGTATTCTGCCCAGGAATTTGATGTAACCACCAGGTTTGCAGGCTGGCATTCGAGCTGCACCGAAGCATCTGCACAAAACACACACAACTCTTAGCATCATACTGACTATTGAATAGGGGTTTCTTTTATATTGAAATATGATGCAACTTACTGGGAAAAACTGGTGTTGCAGGGCCATTGGCACTGCCATTGATGGTGCAATATAGAGTTCCATTGACATGTATTGCGCCAAGTGGATTTTGGGCTTCTGCATATGAACTTGCCATTATAGTAACAAACAGAAAAAATAATAAAACTTCTAGGACCATTGGTGACTGCAAAAATTTCAATCTGGTTTTGCTATTTGGAATGTGGCCAACTTATAAGGATTTTTTTCCCTATTTTTGACTGTAAACCTGATGTAGGACAATTGGCGTTAGAGTTTGAAGAAGAATTGGACCGAAAATTGGCTAAAAGAGCTGTTCCAAAGAAACGGGCATAACTTTTTGCACCGATGTCAGATTTTCTACTATAATATGTTTTTAGAAACGTCTCTCAGCGCTCCATACCATCCCAACTAGGGTTACCCCGATTGACATTGTTTTCAGCCTCAAATTCGTAGTTTAAGGCGTGTTACCGACGGTCAAAGTTTTAACGTTATTTTTGGTTTTTTCCCTTTTTTGTTGCTTTAATTTAGTGGATATCTATTTTGGTCTTTTGCTTAAATTATGGTTTTCAGAGACTATTTAAAGGCTCTTGTTTTCTGAATAAAGATCATTGAATTTTGGAGGCTATTATTTTTCTTGTGAATTATAATTTTATCTCGTTTGGGTTTATGTTTGTAAACCTAAAACTTCCGTTCTACGTCAAAATCCAAGTTTTTGGTTTACCAAAAGTGTCTAGAATGGTCTACATGTTATGGCCTTCGTTCGAACACTGAAGTCAGAAGTCTCTTTGCTATAAATAGGCATTCCAAGTTGTAACGCGATTCCTTTTTTTGGAGTCAAATGCATTAATTATTGGGCTGCTGTGGGGCCGCCGTCATGTTATCAGCTAGGGCGGAAGCGTTTTTGACTTATTTCAGATCTAAACAAAAAAATTTATCCTAAATCTAATTGTTCCAAATGGTACGAGAAAAACTCAAACCTAAACTAAACGGTTTGATTTGATTTTAAATTATGTTTCATTATATCTAACATATTCACTTTAACGTCACTAGTTTATAAATTATAAAATTATTTTTCTACTTTATCGTCGATAAAATAAAAATATATATACATCAACCAAAACACAATAAAAACTACAAAAATAATCGTAAGTCACAGTACAACTCAAATAAACAAAATGTGAAGTCCCAACACGATCTTCACAATTCTCAACGTGAGAGGGTGAGAACCGCGGATTTTGTGGTGCTTTGTGTACTGCGACGTTTGCGGCTCGAAGATGAAGGTTTGGTGACCAAAGTACCTATATTATTTAAAACTTTAATATTTATAATTTTATTTGAAAGTCAATATTGTAATTTAAAAGTCTGATCCACGTTCAATTTGGACCAATTTCTGTCAAAATTTTAAATTTATTAAATTTGTGTATTTTTTATTATTTTATTTTTAAAACATTTGTTTAGGTCTCAAACTACCAATAAAGTCTAATTATCTAAAAATTCATTTTTTTCTTAAACTCATTTTCTACCACACATTTTTTCAATAAAATAATTTTACACTTAAACCTAAAACTTTTACCTACTTTTTAACTAAACATTCTTCAAAAAATACTATTGCAAATTTTTTTTTTTTTTAAACAAAAAATGAGCTCTAACAGAAGCAAAATATTTAAACCTTAAAAGCGGTACAACTTGGATCAAAATCATTTCATTTTTCGAAAAGATGGCATTTGAGCTTCGGTTTTAATGTTAAGGGGGTGTATTCAATTGAGACTTTTGAATATTTTATTTTTATTTTCAGAAAAAATGAATGAAAAAGCAATAAAAAAAATTTATAAGAATACAATTTAATTTTTTTTCATAGAAAATAAAAATAAAAAATAAGAGCGAGGAAAAAATAGAAACTAATATAATTAATAGAAAAAAATAAATTTTAATCATAACTCTAATGTTTGTAAAAGGAAAAAGGTAAGAGAAATATTAAAAATATATAAATTAATTTTTTTTAATGTAAAAATCTCCCAAAATCTTGTGATTAATGAGAGACAAATTTTGAGATTTTATTTTAATACTGTCTATTTAAAAGTTAGTACCATGGAGACTCTTATGAAAGTCTCTAAAAGTCATAAAAATTTAAATACTCCAAACTTCTAATTTTTTTTTTGATTTAAATCTCAAAAAGTCGTTAAAAATCCCAATTGAATACATCCAATTAAACAACTTGTATGACTTCAAATGCAAGCGCTGCTCCTTCAAGCTGCAAATTTGCATTTCTCTGTCGTCAAAAGCTGACTTAAACATCAAAGTGTATATTAAAATCCCCATACATGAACGGTTTTTGTCTATTGATTTGGACACCGCGCATGCCTCATATATCCATGGCCACTTCTTTGGAAAACAAATATAAAGCTGTAGCAACAGAATCTTTAATTTTGTATTAATTTCTTGCAACATTATTCCAACTGTGGACTTACAAGAGTTGTTCAACAATCTCATAATTTATTCATACAATAGCAGGGATATATTGAATGCCTTTATTACTCAATTAGACGAGCTGAAAATTTGTAGCAATTAGATAAGTGACCCTGAAAAAGCCAGCAGGAACTGTTTTCACGAACTGCAATGTCGAAACAAGGCGTCCAACTGATGGCAGGGTTGCATTGCAGTTGGATAGAGGTGTGTCGACCGCTAGTTTGCAAGAAGACAATATTGCGTTCAGTGTTGTATTCTGGCTTGGTATCACTATTACGTCGTACCTTCCAGCCTCATTTGTTGTAAAATTCGTTGAAAAGACCAGGTTCGCAGGCTCGCATTCAAGCTGCACGGTAGCATCTGTACAAAATATACCCAATTGGTCTTAGTATCGTATATAATGCTTGTCCATCTATCCCGACTAAAAGTTTAAACTATACGGGACTTATACGATATGTTGAGAATTAGACTCTAATTCTATTTCATTGAGAATAATCAATTCGCAGACTGGATGCGCACATAGCCGTACAACGACAATAATTAGACTCTATAACTTAACACAATAAACATATATGTTTTGAATAGAGATATCATATTGAAAACTTAACGAAACTTACTAGAAAAAGGTGGGGTTGCAGGCCCATTGGAACCACCATTGATGGTGCAATACAGGGTTCCATTGACATGTACTATGCCAAGTGGATTTTGAGCTTCTGCAATTGAGGTTGCCATTATAGCAACAAACAGAAAAATTAACAGAGATTTTGGTTCCATTTTTTAGAAAATATTTGAAAATTGAAGCTGTGAATCGACTTGCGAGTACGTGCTAAAGTTGCAATGTTGCAAATCAAGGATTGCGAGTGTGGCCAATTTATAGGGAGGATTTTGTGTCCTTTTTTTGAAGATAATCCAAATTCTTGCTGTATCAATGGTGTCTATAAATTTGACCGCTAAAGTCAGAAGTCAAGGGAGGTTTCATCTCTGTATGTGCGTGTTTATTTAATTAAAATTGTCTATAAACTGTCGGCCATCCTCAATTATTCAAGGCAATTGCATTTGAAATAACAAATATATTCAACGGATTGAATTTTAAATATGCAGGCAATTGGCTTCCTATAGGATTACGTGCCAAGTGCGAGTTGAGATCTGTTGACCATTTTTACTGTTCAATTTGTTGTCCATCCAATTGCAATGTCATTGAGTGAACAGAAAATTGTTCGGCATAAATGGACAGCGGATCTCAACTTATCACCTAGTGCGTATACGAGGATTCTTTAAAGTTGTTGATAAAGTCAATGAATACTGGATTTAAATTACGTATTTGGATTTATCTTTATCATTTGTTTCGACAATATTTGTCGTGAATAGTGACGGATGGAGGGGGAAGCCGCGGTGGTGTTTGTGAGGTATTTCGTTTTGAAAAAAAAAAAGAAAAATTATATGTGCCTTAACAAGGATTCACACACACTAATTTAATATGATTTTTAGACAATTTGTAGCATGAATTACAAACAAAACAGCATGGGATGTAATATGATTATTACACGGTTTGAAAGTTACAATTTTAAAATAAAAATAAAAATTATATATAACACTATAATGGAATAAACAGTGTAAGTACACTCATTGTAAAAAATTACATACATTGTAATTGTAAAAAAGTTCCACACGTTGAAAATTATATAAAATGTAATTTATATATTTTTCTTAAGGATCGTTTGATTGCAAATATGAAATTTGTATGAAAAGAAAATAAATTTTATGTAATCGTAGAACTTATTTGTGTGGAAATTATTAATTAAATGTGTTTGATCGATTTAATTTTCAACATAAAAAATATTATACTTGTCTATTTTTTATTGGTGAGTAGATAAGAGAGGGGGATAGACTAGAGAAAAAAGAGAGTAAATTGTCTAGAAAATAAAAGACATACTCGTCCCTAAAGAAAGTTTTTTTTTTTTTTTTGGAGGAAAATAGAAAATATGGTCACCTGAACAAAAGTTGAAAAATATTTTTCATGGAAAAGAATAAAGGGTATATTTGATTGAGCATAAAATTTGCATAGAAAGAAAATAAATTTTAAACAATTCAATTGTCTAGAATTTATTTGTATAAAAATTATTAATTAATTATGTTTGAAGAGCCGAGCCAACGAGCTACTCATCCCTTTTGCCACCCTTAGGGGATGGGATTTCGTTGTTTGATGCAACATAAAAATACATTTTGAGAAGAAAAGTTGAACATAACCAAAAATACTCCCTCTATTTTTCATACTATATTTTCTTATACTTTTGGCAATTCGATAAAAGCTCGATTTTTATCTCCCTGTGGTTGTGCTTATAAAAGGAGAATTGACTGTGAGCCACATATATTTTATCTTAGAGCCATATAATGTCAAAAGCACACGTACGAAGGGAAGGACAACACGACTTTAGAACAGCATCATTGATGTGACAATCTGATGCTTGTTTTTCTAATTCTCTACTTATATTTTATGTTTATGTTATTTAATTGATAAGTATCTACACACAAATCAGCCATTGTCTCCAACAGTAAGGTCCAACGTGAAGTAACATCTTATAATCGGGTCTCTAGAAAAATACCCATAAAATTTGGGGTTTTTAAACAAATAAGTTGAGAAGTACTTCAAAGTGAAAAAAAAAATACAGTATAAAAAATTTAAACACCTATTACACACTGACACACATGCACAAATTATGCACAGAGTTCAAAATGAAATTTCCCCGGTATTTCAATAATTTAATTCTAAATTATTCAAATAATGTTTAAATTGATCGATGGTTAACATATAGAAAGTTATGTTAATAAAAGTTGAGAATAAATCAATAAATGTTTTTTGGAAAAAAAAATGTCAGAATAGAGAATAATATTGTTGAAGTGCATAAAATTTATAGATATTTTTATTATACATAAAATATTTTTTAAATATAATATCTTGAAGATTTTCTAAATAGCTGAACATAAAAAGTGCTTAGTAGATTATTGAGCAACACTCCAAATAAAATCAAATCTCTTATTTAATCACTTTCGTTTCCATAAATCCTTTGTTCTTATCTAGGGTATGTTTGAGCCACATTATTTTGGAATAATATATTTTGGAATAATAGATTGATGGAGAATGTGTGATTGAAAAAGAAGGAAAAATTATTGATGTGATAGAAAATGTTATTTTATTAAAAAATGTGTGGTTGAAAATAAGTAGAAGAATGATAATGAAAATTTTAATGTAATTCAAACAGGATCCCAAGTGCATATGGGAGTACAAATTCCTAGACAGTTGTTATTTCGGATCATTTAGGGGAATTCTGATGAAAAATCGAAGTTTTTTCATCGATATCAAGACATTTTCATCTTAAAATTTGAAGATGTTTCAACATCACGTTCTCTTTTGGTCGATTTCAATTTAAGCACTCTTGATCCAACTTTTTCATCTATGAATCCGATTATCTAGAGTAATAACAACATATATTGAACAAAATTGCAGAAGTACGCTTGGATTGGAAGTGAACATCAGCCCAAATCGCCACAAAATATTAGGGTTTCTTTTCAGTGAAAATTGAATTTTATGTTTTTGCCTCTGGAGAACTAAATTTACGAAGAAATGTATGTTTCAATTTCAAAACGTGGACATATTTTTGCAAAGAAAAAAAAAATTAGTGCGTATGGACCTACTTTCCACTATTATATGTGAGACTATGTCCCTATTTGGTGTAGCTAAAATCAGAACAATTAGTAAAATTTAATGACTGAAAAAATTGATAAAATGGTGAAATGAAATTACTTTAAATATTTTTCAAGTTTTTAAACTACACCAAGGATGGGGCTATATCTACACTAACGAAACAAATAAATTCGGGTCCATGAATCCAAAGAATAAGTGACATTTTATCCATAGAGATACACATGGCGAAATGTCATTGCTCCGCAACCAATCCATGTAATCTGCCAATTACACAATCCTTTCTTCAACCACAAATCACAAAAATATCCATGTAAAATCACAAGCCCCACCACTATTTTTGCTCAACAAAAGACACGCACAGCCACAGCCTTGGAAAAAATCACACACGAGCAAAAAAAAATAAAAATGGCTGCAACCATGGCAACTTCATCAACTGTTGTTGGCTTGGGTACTTCCTCTCTTTCATCCCCGTCGAGGGTCTCTCCTTCGAAGAAACTGAACCTCAGTTCAGGTAATAATACTTCACAGTCTTTATTGAATCATTTGTTGTTGTTTTTTAAGTATTTTCTATGCCCAGATTTTGTTTGATCTTCTTTTGACTATGTTTTACTTGTTGGTACAATGGTGTTCTTTCAGTTGCATAAATTTTCTTTCTTTTAGGATTCTTTGTTCAAATTAAGTGTTCTTTTGATACTTCCCTTGTATGGTTGGTTTAGTCACAATGGATGTGACTTTGGATAAACTGCTGCTAGATTGAAGCTATTTGTAGACAATCGTTGTTGACAACCTTGGTGTTGTTAAAATCCGGACCGTTGATCTAAAAAACAGTTTTTTAAATGTATGAATGTGTTGCTGCAAAGGCTGCACAAGTAGCATGATTCAAACTAATACTTAATGAAAGCTGAATTCATGATCTTGTTAGTCGTCAAATCTGCGACTTGTATCTGTTTGAACTAGGCCTCATATGCTCAATGTTCAACCACTTGATCTAATTTTAAGATGTTAGACAAGTCCACGTGATATCAATTAAATTAATATTGTCTTCGACAAGTCCCTCATACTTAAGCAAGGTTATTTTTTCCCCATTAAAATATATCATGTTCACAATCATTTATATGGATGGTAGCGGGACTTTGAATCCGGAATAATCTGTATATTATTTTTCAGGATTTCTAAAATCTCAGGTAACTGCCCGGAATCCTCTGAGGCTAGCACAAGCTTCAGGAGGAAAGTTCACTTGGTAAATGAATGATCACCAATAACTAATACTCACTCGTGATACATATAACTCTAGATTTGTCTAATGAAAACGTATAATTGTTTGTTTATAAAGCTTTGAAAGAGACTGGCTGCGAAGAGACCTGAACGTGATCGGATTTGGACTGATCGGATGGCTTGCTCCATCCAGCGTTCCAATTATCAGTGGCAAAAGTTTGACAGGGCTTTTCTTTGAGAGCATTGGAACTGAACTTGCCCACTTCCCCACTCCTCCTGCCCTCACTTCACAATTCTGGTGAGCATTAGATGCTATAACCCTTGAATGTAAAAAGATGTACCTTTCTTTCAAATACTGATTCTAGATTTATGCCTTGTCGCCACAAAATTTGATCAGTCCATATATACATGGCATATATATTGATGAAATTTTAAGGTTATGTTCCTCACTTGGATATGCATTCTTATTGAATAGGTTGTGGTTGGTCTGCTGGCACTTTGGCCTGTTCGTCACCCTTACTTTTGGGCAAATTGGCTTCAAGGGAAGGTCTGAGAATTACTTTTAAAATGGTTATCATCTGTGTTAATTATGTGTATGATATGACCTTGTAATCTACTTCTCAAACTTTGTACTTCTCTTAATTCACTCCCCAAAAATAAAAAATAAAAAAAATTGAAATATCTCCTAGTAATATTTCATCTTATACGGCTAAGTTGTTTAATGTGTTCGATCCTCGTGTGCCTGATACAAAAGAAATATCGATTTTTTTATGCTTATAATTTTGAATATTTAATAATATTGTCGTAACTACAACAAAACTAGGATTAAATAAAGTTCAAAATTAGTTTTTTTCTCATCCATTTGCTAGTAAAAGTTTCATCAAAATTTTTTATCTTTTAAAATAAATAAATAAAATCACGTTTAATCAATTTTTGGAATATATCTCAGGACTTATATTACGTGTTAGAACTTCCATTATTGAACAACGCCAACCTCTATATATAGTCGTCGCAATGGGCCGAGCCGGTGATCGCAGAGCCGAGCTCGTGGCAAAATTGGGCGAGCTCGGCTCGTGGCCC
>CAIGRM010227579.1:0-11213 GCA_903798335.1 Fraxinus albicans
CCATCTGGTAGCAAAGAAAATGACACGAATAATGAGGGTAAACAATTCCGAGCTAACATTTTGTGCTACATCCCTTCCTATCTGATAAAAAAAGATCACATGATCCTGAACCGATCTTATTCAGAGAATGATTGACTGAGGTTAGTTTACAAGTAACTTAAAGAATAGTTTTCTCGAAAGTATCTAGACAACTTATTTAGAAAAGTAGCTTTTAAGTTTAGATGGACATGCTGTATAAACCTTAGAAATCGTTGGAACTAATGAGCTAAGGACGAAGAGCCCGTCTTTTATCCTCTTCCTCCGGTTTCTCTCTGACCTCCGGGATAAGCTTTGATTGGTAATGCTCCATTCCCCCCTCTGCCTATCCTTCAAATTAGCATTCTCATCGGCATTTTGCATCCCTTTCAATTTCAAATTTCAACTTGCGTGATTTGTACTGAAGAGCTCAATCAAACCACCAGCAGCTGGAATTTGAACTTGGGTTCCAATAGGTTCCTGCAATCGAAGCAAGCATACTGATTCGAATTCACAAGATAATAATTTGTGCGGAAAAAATTGTTTCAACCCAAAATTCCTTACCCAAATAAAACTACTATTGTAAAATTTTCTGCAGATTTTCAGTACTGTTGCTTCATGAAGGCATGTCATCAAACAGACAATCTGGTAAAGTCTCGAAGTCTACAATCTATGTGTAATGGCACAATGGTTCAACTTCTGTTTTTCTTTTGAAAATTTTAGAAAGCCCGCAATCGCGCTCAACTAGAAATGATTAAATCATTGCTCGAGAACAATGACCCAGGGTTAATGCCAATCAATGAATTGCCACAACTTCGTAAAATATATCTCAAAAGTCTTAATCCCTTGTTTAATTACTTGAATGGTTGTTGAACTTTGTCAAGTGTTACTAATTAATAACTGAACTAAAAAATACATCTCAATGATTACTGAACTTCGCCGTATTAATACTTCATAACCGAACTTAATAATGGATACCAATGATTATTGAATTATGCATCGTGTTAGACGTCTATCATTCAAATGGAAAAATTCGTTAGGTTCAACAAATGTCGTCGACTTGAGTAATAAATGGGTAACATGGTGCATGGTTCAATGACCATTGAGATGCATTTTTAAGTTCAGTTATTAGTAGTAACAATTTTTTCCCCATCAAATTGACCTCTATGATAGAAGAAACTAAAGAAAATAAAGGGAAAAAAGATGAAAAATACAATCGACCTCAATTACCTTGGCACTAATTTGAATATTTTTGTACTTTCATGTAATTTTTCTCTATTAATTTCTTTCAATGTCCCTACCGTCTCTCTTTCAATCTTTTTATGTGAAGTTCAAGATACGGTGAACTGATACCAGTTAATCCAAAAATCAAATGTACTTTTGGGCAGATGTTGATGAAGAGGATATGCTAGTCGGGGATTTAATGACTCCACAAATCATTCAGAGCCAATTTAGTATTTTATGTCTTCTATTTGGACAGCAAAACTTTCAGTTAAAAATTAATGTCATCCATTTATTTTAGAATGACATTAGCAGAAGTTCCATTTTTATTTGATTTATAAGTTTCTGATTTTCTATTTCCTCTTTTTTCCTTTCAATTTTTTTTTTTGATTTTTTTTATCATAGATGTCGATTTGAGGGACTTCATAATTGAATTTAAAAATATATTTCAATAGTCACTGAATTATGTCAAGTGCTACTGTTTAATAATTGAACTTAAAAATGTATTCCAATAATCACTGAACTATATATCGTGCTACCTATCCATCACTCAAATCGATGCAATTTGTTGAGCCTAACGGATTTTTTTCACTTGAGTGATGAGTTCAGTGATCGTTAAGATACATTTCTAAATTCAGTTATTAAGAGTGTGTTTGTCTTCCATTATTGGGAGAAAAATAGAGTGATAAATAGTATTTTTTGGAGAATGTGTAGTTGAAAATTAAAGTGACTTTATTGGTTTGTGTGTAGAATATTTTATTTGGTAGATGTGTGGTGGAAAATCTTACTGTAGCAAATAATTTTTTTGAACAATGGTAGACAAATAGGGGCTAAGTAGTAACATTTGACAAAGTTCAGTAACCATTTAAGTAATTAGCCATATTCCCTATTTCGCATAGCAATAAAAGAAACGAAAAGCAAGCGAAGCACGCAGATTCAGAGCCATATTGAGTTGATCTTTAACAGTTGAGCGAGAAATGAGAAGCTAGATACTCACGGGTAAACTATTCGAAATGGAGGCATTTGCTAGTGTTAGCCATTTTGGTTGTTTCAATATCACTACCTCGCCATCAATCCTGATTATGACTTAAACCTCAGATGTTAGAAAAATTTCTTGGTTTTGTAACAAAATTATGCCCAAAAATCATGGTATATTAAGAAACTTGTGCATTTACATGAAGATTCACAGAGAAATAATATTACCTAGAATACAATACTACGATAGATGGAGATTGAGCAAGAGCCCTGCAAGACTTTGTTCTAACAGGATGCTTAGATCTTGTATCTTTGCATTCAATAATCAAATGGTTTTCCACACCAATTTCTCTTTTCATTTTGAAGTGTTCGCCATTTTCTCCACTGCAGCAACAAGTCCCCCATTCTATAAACCTGAAAAATCAATCAAGATATTAAAAGGTGGTCGGAAAAAGTGATAATTTTCTTGAAAATAAGTGATTATAATTAGTACCTTGAAAGGGTCATTCC
This sequence comes from Fraxinus albicans, assembly GCA_903798335.1. NCBI lineage: Eukaryota > Viridiplantae > Streptophyta > Magnoliopsida > Lamiales > Oleaceae > Fraxinus > Fraxinus albicans. The sequence continues at coordinate 2,722 of CAIGRM010227579.1, forward strand.
CTAACTTCCAAATGATACAGCAGTCTCATGACTTAGCCTCTGTTTGGACCCCCTTCTTCCAAAATTATAATTAAGAATTCGACCGTTATACAGTCAACGGGCCCCACTTTGGCAGCCATGTTTGACTGTTTTATTTGCAGTCAATTAATTTTTTTGATGAAAAGACCAAGGTGTCCCTAACTTGTTGCATTCAATATTCATAAGCATGACAATTTTGACATTTCAAAATAGAAAAAGACGGCTGCCATTTTTTTTTTTCAAATATTGCGGTTGGATCACCGTTAACCGAACTGTTGCAACGTTTATATTTTTTATTAAAATGTGGAATTAATCGCTCCCAAAGAGGCTGTTAGTTTTTACAAGGGGTCTGAGCCACTCTACTGCTGTATTTAATGCTGCCATATATGTTCGAATACTTCTTTGTTTTTTTTTTTTAATGGACTTTTTCACTTTTTAAAAAATCTATTGATATAAAAAGCATTTATGGACGCAAGTCTAAAGAATTTACAAAATGCTGTGTCCTTTAACCAGAATAAAATCCGTTAGAAGAATCTGATACTCTTCTCCCTCCCAAAACCTGGTCAGGTTCGACTCCACATGTAGAATTCTCATTATAACCGGACCATACGTACCCCTAACACGTAGTATATTTGCACTAAAGAAAGGATAATAATAGCTAAAAATTATTGGCAAAGAATGATCCAAAAGGTTGAGTGAAGGAGCTGGATATTGCATCTGGCAATTATGATTCATTTTCCTTAATTAGTAAATATTTTTTAAGGTTTCTTGGTTTTTTCTCCTCGTATACTTTACTGTGGCGTGGTAAGTAATAGTGATAGACATGAGGAGAGAGAATATTTGCATATCTCTTGGCTTTGGTCAATTGAATAAAACGAGTTCACATTCAACCTGTTCATGAATCAATATCCTACATATAGAGAGTGATACATACAAACATCTAAGATTTTATACAGATATACTATTAGGGATTCCTCTTCCTGTGATGCCTTCATGTGATTCCTTATTTGATGATGTACCAGGATATAAAAGCTCATATTCAATGTTAGCAGGTCCTCGTCTGTTCTTAAGGTTTGGATCTCCGTTTCTCTTTCTGATCTTTTTCTCCACATCTCGAAGTTCATCAGCAAACTTCTTGAAGCTCCGATGAATCCTTTGATCATCTATCCACTTCGGTGACAGCTCTTGACCTAAGTTCGCTTCATCAGACATATGCCTTGACAGAACCTCGACCAAGGCTATGCTAAGAGTCATCTCAGATCTTGTAGGTAAGGTATGGAAATAAAACCTGTCGGGATCCCTAAGAAATTCAGCAAACTCGCGTGTCCCTTCAACTGGAATAAACTTTCTACAGGACGTAGGGCGATTTGGTGGATAACCAGCATATACATATTGTCCAAAATTTACTGCAGCATGAAAAGCTGAAACAATCCATATTAGAGTTGTTAAAACCTCTTTTACGTCTCTGAGAGTTGTCAATGAGTACCACCACGTTTCATTGCGTTTATCGCCATGACCTACATTTCGGATTTCTGACCACCAGTTTTGCATCTCATAGTCAGAACTAACAGAAGCATCATCTTTGTAGAAGTATGAACAGAATTCTGTCACCCAATTCTCTAATGCGATCCAAATATCCAGTCCATCTGAACCATACGGATAATCCTCAAAAAGAAGTTGAACTCCTGCTGGCAGATTTTCATTGTATATGGCCATTCTTCTGCATTAAAGTTTCAAAGGTTTATGTATAATCCTAACCGTCAAGACCAATAATAAACAAAAATCAATATGAAAACAAGCAAAGCATGCACAAGACCTATAGTGGGTCACCCCTGAACCCCATATATTCGTTGTTGAGTTGGGTACAATGTGATTAAAGCTCCACATAGTCCAACACGAAAGAGAATATTATAAAAAGAAATAATTTGTACCTTGTGATCAAATCCATAGGGAGGCTTTGTTCATCAAATCTCCATTTTTTGTACAGAGCAGAGGACAACTCCATTGAGATAGGACCAGAAAATAGTGTCTTTTCGAGTACTCCTCCAGCATTTATGACCATAGATCGAGCCAATGCATTCACTTGAATAGTGTCTTTGAAATGAGGATCAAGTAACCGGTGAATTGGATGCATCACACTCAAATGCCTTCTGGTGGCAATGATAAATGGCTCAATTACTGCATGAGTTTTTAACCTAAAAAAACGTTGAGTATAGAAAATTGGAAAGAAAATTTATGTAAGAAAACTGCTTTTTCTTTGTAGAGTTCAGAAGTTATTATTAGAATCATTTTGTGAACTCACCAATGGTTGATTAGTTGATGGTGACCGGAGTCATTGGCTAAGACATGAGCTTTTGCAAGTTGCCACAGCGCGGCCTCTGTCCCATTAGTTGCTGGACAGAACACTCTATTGATCTCCATAGGAGGTAAGGAACTAGGTAAGCTCAGTTCTATGGCCAACGGCTTCAGTGTGTCATCGCTTCTCAAGAATAGTAGAGTTCGGGAAGCATAAACACACGTAACTTCAGTGTTTATTCTGCTTAAAAATGGCATGAGATAATCATGGTGATCTAAGATGAAAATCCGCCACTGGTTCATTGCCTGACAATGTTTAAGTCAAGTAAAAAGAATGTGTCAATTATACAAAAAAAAATAAATAAAATGGAAATAAGTCTTTTGAACACTGATACTGTAGAAGGAATTTGATAAGCAAGAAAGCTTTGGGATAGTACAAAATTAACCATTCATGAATTTCTCTTCTAACCACATCACACATATTCTGAGACTAACACAGAATTTCTCGATACGGGCCTCTTTTTGGATCAGCCCAGGACTATGGTCCACACGGGCCTCTTTTAGTTTTTCCTTTTTCAAAAAAAATCACCTAAAATGAAAAAAGAAGAAGCATTGGAGGAAGTGATCCATCTTACATGACTAGTTAATTCGAATTGCTGTTCATAAAAAAAAAGAAGTCGAATTTAATTTTAGCTCTATAATTTTGATTCATTTCTTATTCAGTGCATCCAAAACTCGAAGTTAGTAACCATGTTTAACAATTTTGAAGCAAAAGATCTCTAGAATTTGGTACAGAATGATGAGAGAGTAAAACAATGGAGATCAGAATAGATTTACCTCTTGAACAGTCAGGCCATTGAGGTTTTGTTCTATGTCTGATTGCTTTATTGAACTCTTCACTCCATTTTTGCTTTTTGGAGGGAACCTCTGCATTATATTTTAGCATTTATGTCATTAGTGCCACTTGAACTTTAAAGAATATAAGTACCCAGTACAGAAATATTAACTTCGTTAATACAAATTTAGTAATGCCATTTTGCACAGTAGGGTAATGAAAATCCATAGGAAACAAATTGTTGGCGTGAGCTGTACAATTAGAGAGATACAGTATACTGTAGCTCTATGAATCAACTTGAGAATAAAGCCTTTGAGATCATTGCCTTGACCCTCATTGATCATCCACCAGACGTGCCAGGAAATTGTTAAAAAAAAGGAGTGAAGTATGCTTCAAAAATGAATACCCAAAAAGGATTCAAGGTAACTTGTTTATATGCGAACCACTTCACACAATGCAATGAATCCAAAAGACGATTCATCTTAATTGATTGCGAAAAAAATCTAGCCTTTATTCGTTGAGCAACCATCATGTTGGTTGGTGTCTACTTCACAAGCCTTTGTCCGTTCTGTAACCTCCCTTTTCTCATGCTTTCACAAGGCTGTAAAAAGAGAGAAGGGGCAATTCTAGCGATCTTGTGCCTAGTTTTAGTAACTCTTATCACTGAAGTACTTATTTAGCCTCTTAAGTTCCCCATCGAAAGTTTATGGAAATCCTTGAATTGTGTGCACTCCACTTCAGAATATCAAACCTTGACATTATTCGGCCAGTCATCCCTTTCTTCTCATAAACCTTGAACATCTTCCCCGCTTCACTAGTATCAATTTCAGCAGGCAACTCATCCTCCAAGTCAAGATCAAGGCAATCAACTAGAGGGTTGTAGGCAAACTTCGACACACACGAATGGCGAACTATTTATTTGCAAATTCTCTGTCAGAGCATTGACATATAATGGCTTCCCAACTCCATTCACAACATAACACGACCCTTCATTGATGTACAAGAAACTGGTATTGTATATTGAAGGACTTCAATGAGACCCTGTGAGTGACCCTTTTCCAATCTCTTTTGTTTAAGCACATTTTAGATGTACGTCAGATTTACACTGAATAAGGAAAACGAAATTATTTCGTCAAATTATGTTGAGGATCACCTTTTCAGGTCACTATACGCACCTGCAAACATTGTATTACAGTTGGATTAATTCCTCCAAGCATCTGTCTCCCAAATTCGTCATCATTCATCCATGCAAATTTGTTCCCTAAAATGCAGAAAATCAGAATCAGGTTCTCCTTCAATAAAACAACTTAAAAAATGAAAATTGCATTTTATTTTGCGCTGACAGGCTTATATGTATTCAAGCATCACCTGCTATGATTTCAGGAAGCGGAGATTTCACCGGGTTCTTCTTGATTACTTGTTTAATTTTTTTAAGAAGATCACCAGGCACTGTTGGTTACAAAATCTTCGCTACCCATTCTTCCACTCCTTGGACCCTAGTAGTTGTGAACAACTGTTGTATCTCATTGAAGGACTCAAAATGACTCGATCCCTCTTTGAACATCGCTTTTGCCTCAGGAATAACAAAACGCATAGCAGCCTGGATTACATTTGATATGAACTCTGATAGTTTCTTAGGGCTAAACCGCTCATCTGGAGGTACATATATGTCGATGTTGAATGATTCAGGTTGGCTCTCAGTTCTAAAATCTAAATATTTTATAAAAACCGTATCAACATATGTCATTCCTATAGATAAATTAATTATGAAAAGGTTAAAAATCTGAGAAAATCAATTACCATGGTTGCAGGAAGGGCGACCAGTTCTTAATCTTCGAGGATATGGATGTGACTGAGAACCACCTAAAACAGGTCTTATATACTCCAGGCCTTTATCAGGATTGCCAAGGTCATTGTAGTAGTCATAGTCATAGATTTGATCCCATTATTTTCTTTCCCCTGTTCCATCTCCTCTCAATCTAACTAGTTCCTCTTTCCTGAGCTCAATTAAACCATCTGGCAGTTTGGTTTGGTAGATAACACTATACATGAAAAACATACTATAAGCTCTTTGATTCCATTCAAGGAACAGAACGAACTTAAATAATCGTCAAGTGTGGTGCAACTTACAGTGTTTGGAAAGAAGATTCGACCTTTCTTTGTCAAGTTGCAAGGATAAATCCAAGAATTACATTCAAAATGAATAAGCTGATCATAAGGATCTTGGAAAGAGACGGATTGTAGGAAAAACTTGTGTTTATGCTCATTTTTTATGAGAAAAGCTCCAGGCTTTCCGAAACCTGGCCCAACACTGAACTCTATTATGTACCTCTTACTTTTAGCTTCATTTTCTTTGTGCATACCCTTTTCAATCTTCCCATTTTTAGGTAAATTTTCTGACAGAGCTTTCCTATTCCGGTATCTGCTACATATGAAAGAAAATAACACATTTTAAATTCATATGTATATAAGCGAAAAATATCAATACACTTAAGGACTAGATTTTAAGTTGCAGTTGAAATTTGTTGGGTGTAATCTCTGAGGATTCTATTAATAATCAACTCACCCAGGTCAATCTCAGAAGAACTGTATAGTTGGACAGAAACTGCTTTCCCAGGATCAGATTGCCTAGGATAAAGTTGAATGATAATTTCTCCATAGACGATGTTCTATTCTGGATGCCTATCTCCATAAACCTCATGAAAATTGATTTTACCTTGAAAACAATTAAGACAATCAATATTATAAGAACACATGCCCTGCTTTTGAATTTGCTTTGTCTCTCTTTGCCTCATTGAGAAGTAGTGTCAATATTAGAAACAAGAATTTGCAGATACGACGCTAAAAAGGTATTGGATTAGAACAGAATCAGTTATAAAAGTGCTGTGCTAACCTTAGACATTTGTCAATGGATCAGATTCATTGCCTCAATCTGGGGTTTAGTTAATAAATGTGTTCATAGCTTCTCATTTACCACGCCCAATGCAAATTTACACGTTTGGCCAAATGTAACTAATACTGCATCTCCTAAAGTTATATCCATTTTTATAGAAAAACAAAGACATTTATCAGGTAAAGTCATTGGTTACTTCAAAAGTTATATTTAATGAAACAAAATATGCTCAGCTCCAAAGGCCTGCAATCTGTAAATCCTGATAAAGCAACGATATAGAGTATTGAAGAAGTAAAAGACGTTAAATCTGTTGCATCCTATCTATTACTTCATATCAAACATGCCCCGAGTGTCTAAAGTTTTCGGTGGAAACAGTTCTTCATTTTCCTAGCAAAGTAAAGATATTGATGAGAGTTGTTTTATATAAACAAATGCTTGAGACCTGCCAATTAAGGGCCTTCTTACAATAGGACAATTTTTGGTTCAAGATAGCCGCGTGCTAACTTTTTCTTCCCTCATAAGCTGAATTATCCCTTTCTTTCATAGTGGTAATTAGGATATGTACTTACTTTTTCCCGCATTTTCATTGTTACCCGATATTTCAACGCTTCAAAATTACGTATAATCACTCCATTTTTAATAATATGCTACAAGTTCCTCAATTAATTTACACAATCTTAAATGTTTTTAATAATATTTCAGGATCTAAACCATTTACATTTTATTCAATCTTACGGTAATCTAATTTTCTTACAATCCATGTTGCTCGCCAATCTATGTAGCCTCTAAATTTACTTTGATCAAGATTTATTTATTTATTTATTGTTCACTGGCTGATTTTAAAATGTAACTTCTTTTTACGACTTAGCTAACTAGTTTATCTTTTTTTTTTTTTTTTTTTTTNAACTATATTAGTCTCTTTACTAAACTTAGTGTCAAATTGATAGTAACTCTATTAGTCTCGTGTTTTGAAATTTGATTACTAACACACCAAACTCACACCTCTATTAAGCTCTAATTTCAAGATTTTTTAATTAGGTAGCATTTTTTTTTTTTTACGTAGGAACCCCCCACCATTATCTGCCAACGAAGCCCCGACCACCCCGAAGGGGCGGAGGTCTGCGCACTAGGTAAACCCCGCTCCATGTACAATAGCTTGCAAACCACACAGAAGAGGTAAACCGCACTAGTCAAGCCAGGTGCGACGGGCTCGACCGAGGAAATGTTGGCAGGGGATTCAAACTCGTGACCCTTGATCTCCGCGTTCACCAGCTTCACCAACTCGGCCACCCCCGAAAGGGTAGCTAACTAGTTTATCTTTACTATTGTTAATGCATCTTGGTCAATGCAGCTTACATTAAAGAGCTTTGTGACAAAAAGATTGCTAATTAAGAATGCACGGTTTCTGGTTAAATGTGCAGAAATGCAAATCAAAGGTGTAGAAAAGAGGTGATTATAACTTAGTGCGTCTCTCTTCAATCATAATTTTTCTTGGAAACTTTGTGTAGCACTTGACCTTAGTAAATTTGAAATCAGGTGTACAAGGCAGAAACCACATATATTGCACCTGAAAACACGGGTGATTGGAATCGAGTATTTTGAATTATCAATTTTCGCAAATTTAAATTTTCCATCTCCCCCGAAAATAAGTTCAGAAAAGATAAAAAGAAATTGGTTATTTATTTAAAGATCCCCCTACTTTCTATAATAGTGGAGTAGACCAGAACTGATTAATGAACTACCACTAGTTTCTAAACAAGTCCATCGAATTTTTTTTGACTAAAAACACATTGTATACTAAAAAAATTGAAATTATTTAAAATAATGTTATCTAAGTTAAGCAGTTCTACAACACTAGTCTAGATGAAAGTTAAATAAAATGTTAAATGAAATGTAGAATTAAGTTATTTATTTAATTACACATTTTATTTAATGTCACATTAATGTCATTTAGACCGATATTTTACCACTTAAATAATAATACTCAATTCATTTTAGTTTTTAGTTTTGAATTTTGAATTCATTTTGAGTATTGTGTTTTGAGTGTCCATTTTGAGATTGTTGAAAACGCGTTCTTTTTGTCATTTTGAAAAATCGTTTTAAAAAAAAAATGAAGTTTTGGCTCGGTTTTAACCGATAATAGCAAAAATGACTTTTTTTTTTTTTTTTTTTGCGTTTTTTGTTTTCTTTGTAAATTTTAAACTCGTTTTTAGAAATTCGTTTATGAAAATAGGTAAGTAAACATGTTTTCAGTGTTTTCGAAAACTGAAAACTGAAAATTGCCTTAAAATAACAAAGAGACCATGCCCTAAATTTTCCGTCTTCCCCGAAATTAAGTGTAGAAAAGATAAAAAGAAATGGGAAAATGCATGTGTAGAGAAAAAATTTCACAAAATTCCACCAGATGTGTCACATGGATGTGGGTCCTGTTGACCCCAGAAAATGTTGCCA
>CAIGRM010227593.1:0-13669 GCA_903798335.1 Fraxinus albicans
ATTTGACATGTTAAACTCGAACAAAACAACAAACAAACATTGCATGTCTCTTTTTTTCTTCGTTATAAATATCAGTTTACTAAACTATTTGTACGAATGCTTCAAGAAAATTAAAAAAAAATTGTCAAAAAAATGGGGGGGTCCGATCCCCCCCAGGACCCCCTCTGCCTCCGCCCCTGATAGTAGGTTGAGTTTAAGCTCATGTTTTGGCTCGACGCCACTGTTCGTTCGGCATATTGGAATGGATGCATGGGTATATATTTTTAGGTAAATAATATTTGTATAATATTATTTAATTATTAAATTCAATGATATATTTATTTATTTACCCGAAATTTTCTATGCATAATACGGGCGTCTTCTAGAATTTGGCAGTTTGTCCGTTCACACAAGTTGTGTCTGTTATAACTTTTTTTGCTATTGTGTCTTTTGGATACAACATTTCAACTTTTATAAATTGGTTATCATATACTGAATTTTATTCATTCCAAAATCATATCCTATTTTATCTCTTACAAATAATATACATTTCTTCCCGCACTATTTCGAATTTTGCATTTCAATCCCAAATATTATTTTCTTGCATTTTAGTCTTCCTCCAGTTTAGATAGATCAAAACTTTAGTAGATTCACAAACCCTTATAATTTTGATTGCTACTTTTACAAGTTTAGGTTGTTGTACCTACAAGTGTTGGAAGACTGTAACACTAATGTGGGGCATTATCGTCTTAAAGAGAAATAATCGAACTCCTGCGTCGACCATTTTAATTTTTGTTTTATTCCTTTCATTCAATAAGTTGAAATTCTGTCCAAACTATTTTGAATGTAAATTAGCGTACGTTAAATTTATATTAATTTCCCAACAATTAATAGTGCGACTAAGTTAACCAAGAGAACATGTGTGCAAATAAGTTCGATTTCAAGAAGTCAAGTTCTGCAAATGTAATTAGGAATGACATGTTAGTGTGATTGCAATAATTTGAAGTTACCTGAATTTACCAAACTGTATATTATTTCAAATCATGTTGATAATATTCTCTCTATATATTTTATTTTCTTTAAATAAAAAAATAAAATCATATCTAACTCTGCATAGGACATATATAAATTTTGCTGATTCAGAATGTTTTCCAAAATTGCATCAGACATGAATTTTTCTAAACATTTTCTATTTTATTTAAGTGGCAAATTTATTTTAAAAATATACTGAAACATTGGAGATGCTCTGAACTTTTAGGTGTGGTTGAGATTAGTGTGGATTACGTTTAAAAATAGAGGAGTCTATATAAGGGGTGGTTGGATAGGTAAGATTCATTGGCCAAAAAACGAACACAAAACTGTTTCCCTAATTTAAAATGCCATCGTCGAAGACATTTTCGACGTGCTCTATAACACTTCAGTGTTATTGTAGAATAGAAACATGATCTAGAGGGTGTTTGGTGGAGATTAAAATTAGATTTTTAGTGAATTGTGATAGAAGTTTTTGAAATGTGTGGTTGAAAAGATGTAAAACCATAAAAATGTGATTAATATTGATTATTTAATTTTGAGTTAGATTAAAATCAAATTTTAATCCGGCCCAAAGCCCCAAACATGCCTTTAATCAAAAGAATTTTCTTAGAGTTGCTATCAGTTGAAAATTTCAACAATATACAAAATTAGCAACAAATGCTCCAACACTTGAGTCATCACATTATATTAAGAGCATATTTGATAATCATTATTATGGAAAAAAATGATTTTTGAATAGTAATTTTTACGAGTATATGTGGTTAAAAAGTATGAAAAACTTTTTATTGCGTAAATGTGTGTTTGAAAATGATCTAGTAGCAAACCATAAAATAAATTAATGATTGTCAAACGGACATTAAAGAAGTTGAGCTAAGGATGATAGCATGTTATTTCTAGGGTTAGACAAAACTCCAAAATCGAACTGACCGAATCGAACCGTTCTTCTTAAGTTAAATACCTAAACGAATATCCGAATCGAGAACTGACGAATTCGGTTTGGTTCTCAGTTCTAGATCAAGAACTAAAGAACTGAATTTCCCTAATTTTTTTTATCTTAAATAAACCAAATTATTTTATTTTTGTAAATAAATTTGTTAACTAATTAATTTAGCACAAATCCAAAATATAATTTATCATTTCTAATTTTCAGTCAATCCCAACTTAATCGAATTGACCTAACTTTTATCAAAATCTCTTATTCTACCGTAGTATTGTTTCTGTAGTTCTATAAGTTTTAAACCAACTCAGCTTAGGTCACTTAAATGATTTCTTATCTTCTAGTTTTTAATTTTTCAATTAAAACTGATCCGATCAATTCTTTAACACTAGCTTCAACTCTATCAATTTTGATATACAAACACATTAACATTTTTAAAGACCAATAAATGAGATCATAACCCAAATAAGCACAACATCAACGAGTAGACTCGTCATCAAGGCAACATGCACAATCATTTGAAAAGCGTGTTACCTTGCTCAATGTACCGTGATCAATATCACAATGACAATTTTTTGGTAAAATACTTAGCCAAATTTTCGCCTATGATGACACTGAAATTCCATTCAATCAGCTCACAAATTTGCACAATGCACACAAAGAAAGATAAATACAACAATATAAAGGAATATATAATTTACGGGTAAACACCAAACTTGTTTATTACTCCACAATAATATAAGAACACGAAAGAATATTGAAAGAACACTACAACTCTCTGTATCTCACCTGTCCAAACCTTCAAATAAATAAAGTTAAAATTCATGTGCAGTTAACACCCTTAACTGCTAAAGGGATAAACCAACCCACTAAGGCTAAAAACCACCAGAAAACTGCCACTCACAACATTTTCCAACAATTATCCATAATTTCCACTTGTATGGACCACGAAAACTACCCCAACACGTGTCAAACACGTGCTTGATTTGGACACTCAAATTTCTGGATTAGAGCACACCAATAGCAAGCTGGATCCGTCCATACTTTGCCAACTTCTGCTAATCCGCAACACTTTGACATCGGCCAAATTGAAGCATCACGCCCACAAATTGAAACCCACATTTTCCTTACTCCGAAATTCGAAGTGTGCACCATCAACACACATGTTCGCAAAATTTCATCATGAGAGCAAGGCGTTCCCATGTCATTGCGCATGTCAACATTTAAGATACTGACAATAAGCCATTGGCATATTTAATTACTCTTTCTTATTGCTTGCCAATGGATAACTAGAAAATTTTCAAGAATTGAGTTTGCTTATTCACTAGGAAAGTTACGTTCAATCTTGTAGAGTCACCTACTACAAAACCTCCATGTCACTTTTATATATTGTGAAATTAATTTTTCATTGCTTAACATTTTTCGGATAAAAAAATCTTTTCCGAGTAACGACTGAAGTGGAAAAAGGTTACTGTATTTTTTTTTATTTCTTTTTTTGAATCTCTTCGATGGATTGACTACAAATATATAGATTTGAGTAAAATAAAGTAGAAGTGTCTCTATACGCTTATGTTCCTAGAAGATAATAAAGTAGATCTAAAATTTTCAGTAGCATGTATATATAACAAAGAATCATATTCAATAATTCAAACATGTTAAAAAATAAAAAAATGTTAAAACTAACTTTACATTTTGCTTATGATTTAGCTAAAATTTATGTTTTTAGTAAAATTTTAATAAAAAATAACGAAATAAATACTTAAAATTTTTATAAAAATTATTAATTTCATAAAATATATGATTAAAAATAAATTTTAGAATATATGACGAACCATGGATTAGTCCCTGTTTGGTGGCCTTAAAATTCAAAAAACAGTTTTTAATAGTATTTTTTAGATAATGTGTGGCTAAAAAGTAAATTTTCTTTTGAATTTACGTATAAAATATTTTATTGTGTGAATAAATGATTGAAAATGAGTATGAAATATAATAAATTAAAGATTGTCGGCTAAGAGCTCAACAAACATGCCTCTACCACGTACGAACCATTTATATTGTGCAGCTGAGATTACAAAACTACCCCTACGCTCATCCTCTCCACGTGGGAATCCTATCCTCATTTCCTCTTTTGTCCACTCTCGTGAATTATAACGTATATACAGCGTGTACAAGCGTTCAAATCCCTACCCTTCTTGTCTTCTCGATTTTCACGATTTCTGTGCTTTGTTTCTTCTAAAATTGTAGATTTATATATGTTTCGTTAGATGATAATTGAGATTTGATCCGAGAAGTGGATCTGAAATCGTTGATGGAAAGGATAGTCGGAGGTAAATTTAAACTAGGCCGTAAGATCGGCAGTGGATCCTTCGGCGAAATATTTATAGGTAAGTTGTTTGGGAACCTATGAACATCTTTTATTTGCTGATTTCTTTGTTTGTGTTTATTTTCAACTTAAGCTGATTTTTTTAACTGAATTTATGGGGAATTTTTTTATTTTGCAGCTACACATATTGATACTTTTGAGATCGTTGCGGTGAAGATCGTAAGTTTAGAATTTAATAAAAAATGACTCTGTTTATTTTATAAAATTGTTGCATGTAGTTTTGATTCATGGTTTCCATTTCTTCCACGCTTTTCTTTATCTAGAATCAGATAAGTTTCTGCACGTGGTTCTATGTTATGTTGTATGTGCTATGCTTGTAACTTATATAGGAACTGCTGAGGTGAATGCTTTAATGTTGTAAGCTTCTGCATATAATTCTCTTGACATCATTCAAGCACAAAGTGAAAGATGGGGTCTGTTGTTGAAGCTGCATGTCTAAATTATCAGCCATAGGGAGTAGTTAATATCAATGTATTGTTGTTTTTATTTTTTGATAATAAACTCTATCCTTTGTATTTGTTTTTTTCTCTGCAGGAAAATAATAAAACAAAGCACCCACAACTTCTTTATGAGGCCAAGTTATACAATATTCTTCAAGGAGGAAGTATGTAATAATCAATTCCAAAGTGTTTTGAAATGCAAGTGATGCACATTTTTTGTATGTGGCTGTTTGGGCTATTGGGCCATTCCCACTTAATTTACCTCCAAATGGCAATAAATAAGTGCAATTATTACTTTCCACTACGAAAACGACAGTCTCGGGATAAGTTTGGGAAGCCAAGATTTTTCAAATGCTTTTAGCGCTCCTTTGACCGTGTCTAAAAGTAATAGAGAAGTCAAACAATTCTGAAACTTGGCAATTCTCTTGCATTATAATTGATAATATTCATTAAGTTTTCTTTTCTTCTATCTGAATGAGAATAAACGAATATTGAAAAGATAAAGAGAAATTATCTGTACCTATGCTAGAGCAATGTCTGGTTTCATATAGCTGTATTTATTGAGATACGGGTATAGGATATGGCGGCGCAAAACACACACCTATTAGTGTGTCTCTGATGTGCTGCATTCCAAATCCACATGTCTTAGCTTTCCATACATAGAGAGATGGCATGGCACGGAAGACTCAGTTATGAACTTCAATTATTTGCAGTTTTGTTTGTTATTTTGAGTTTTAAAATATTTTATGCCCATTCACTAATTAGGTGGTATACCTGGTATAAAATGGTCTGGCGTGGATGGGGAAGATAACATCCTTGTCCTTGATTTGCTGGGACCAAGCCTTGAGGATCTTTTCGTGTACTGCGGAAGGAAGTTCTCGCTGAAAACTGTCTTGATGTTGGCTGATCAAATGGTAAGAATTTAATAGTTTTTATTTATTATATATATGAGCCCGTTTGAGCCACCTTTTTGTAGAATGAGAATAAAAAATATAGCCATTATTGAGGCCCACACAAGAGAGAAAATTTGAATTTAAATGTTGATGTGATGGATAACGGTCATATTTTTCATTTTAATGAGATAAAAAGGTGGCCCAAACGGGGGCTATATACATATATATATATTTGCCCCCAAACTCTGCATTCTTCTTTTATTTCATACTTTTTACAATTCTTATATCTAAATTGTTTATGCAGATAACTAGAATAGAATTTGTACATTCTAAAGGGTTTCTGCATCGGGATATTAAGCCTGATAACTTTCTCATGGGCCTTGGACGAAAAGCGAATCAGGTAATGGTACTGCTATTCTATATTTTTTGTACTGTTTTCATTAACTTCCCCCACCCCCGAAACAAAAAAGAAAAAAAGGAAAGAAAGAGGTCTGTTTCATCATGATTTGTATATGATATTGTGTTTTCCAGGTTTACATTATTGATTTTGGTCTTGCCAAAAGATATCGGGATTCAACAACAAATCGGCATATACCCTATAGGTGCACTTTCTGTTGTATAGTCAAGGATTTCTTTTATTGTGTACTCTCTCATTGTTCGGTGTTTATTTTCCTTTTATCTTTTATTCATTTGACCAGTCAAAGATCTAGTTCACTATATAAAAATGATGAGAAGATTACCTTGAAGGTTAGAAAAACATATTCTCGTAGGATTAAATTTGGAAAACTTTATTTGGAAACTATTGGGATTTGCTTCTCAATTTCCCAATTGTCCATTTTTCAATAATAGCGTCCTTCATACATCTCCCCAATCTATATATAATATTTTTATTTTTCACTTGTTCAGGGAAAATAAAAATCTGACTGGAACTGCTCGGTATGCAAGTTGTAATACTCATCTCGGGATTGGTAAGTGGAGGGACACTTTTTGTTCCTTTTTAAATATGTCTGATCTTTCATTCCTTTTGTTTTAGCAATGCAGAAGAGAAGAGAAGTCTTCAGGGGCTGTTATGAGCATTCAATTATATTTTCCTTTGTTTTGTAGAGCAAAGTCGGCGGGATGATTTAGAATCCCTTGGTTATGTACTTCTGTATTTCTTGAGAGGAAGGTAAGCAGTTTTGTTAATTTTCTTTCTTTAGTATTGTTTCGATTTTTCAGTTTCTGACTAGGAAGCACTGGCACGCCTTTGGAGCGCGCTGGACACCAAGATATGTCATGTTCTTTTTATTTTTTTCAAAATCAGATGTAGCGCCTCTACATTAAAATAATAGAAACAAAAATGGAGAAAAAAGAAGACACTAACCTGTCTGGAGGAGCAAACGAGTAACTGCCTGTGGGTGAATTTTTTTATGTCAAAGTGGGTGGATGGAGTGGAAATGGGTGGAAGGGAGTTGAGGAGGGGTAATGGTGCTTGCCCTAATGTATTGTGTTTCATAAACAGTTAAAACAACAATTAATTAAAAGTGAACATGGTTTTAGTTAAAAAAGTAAGCACGGTTTTAGGTTAGAAAATAGGCGAGTTTTATATAACTGAAAATCGAATTTAGACATTTAGTTAACAAACCACGTGCTCTTTTAACTCAATTACCAGCTTATTATAATTAAAGCCCACAGGCACGACTTTTACACCATTAAACATCAGATTTTGATCCTTACCTTCTTGAAAATTGGAGGTATACATTTAGGATTTCATCTCCGACGTGTTCTCTTTGCTTTAATGTCACTTATT
Organism: Fraxinus albicans; assembly: GCA_903798335.1. NCBI lineage: Eukaryota > Viridiplantae > Streptophyta > Magnoliopsida > Lamiales > Oleaceae > Fraxinus > Fraxinus albicans. Next base: position 7,454 of record CAIGRM010227593.1, read on the forward strand.
GCTTTACACTAAAAAATTTGAAATATAATAACAATTTTTATTTTATTTTATTCTGATCGAAGTGTCACAACGTATCGTGTTGGCATGTTTGTGTCATGTGTGATGGTGTAACATGCCCATGTTGGTGATTCCTAGGTTTTTCAAAAGATGATTCAAGTTGGCTTCTCTTTAACCAACTACTTGTTTGTGTATAGCCTTCCATGGCAGGGTTTAAAAGCTGCCACAAAGAAGCAAAAGTATGACAAAATATGTGAGAAAAAATTATCCACTCCTATAGAGGTGGGCACATGTATCAATAGTTATGCGTTTTTTCTAGTCTGAGATTTTCTTTCATTGTTTTAATTGTGTGTTATACTTGCTCTTTCCCCGCCTGAAGGTGTTGTGCAAGTCCCATCCTGTGGAATTTGCATCATATTTCCACTACTGTCATTCATTGACATTTGACCAACGGCCTGATTATGGATTCTTGAAGCGCCTCTTTCGTGAACTGTTTACTCGCGAAGGTGTTGTTAAGTCTGTTGCCCAGTTATATAAGCATGTAACGTGTTTGTGTTAAAGAAAAGCAAGTAATCATCTTGGTTTTGTCAGATGACTAATCTGCAGTTGGGACAAGCGCAAGATTGATGTGATGTCTCAGTTTCCATGTCTTAATAATACTGTCTTGAATTATCAACTAAAAAGTTTCTCACGTGCAGGATATGAATTTGATTACATATTTGACTGGACCATTCTTAAATACCAGCAAGCACAAACAAGTAAAACGCAACAACGGGTATCAGTAATGCCTTTCTCCTTTTGTTTCTCAAATTTCCTTCTTTATGTTGATAGAGTGATTATTGGTTTTTTTGCTTACTTGATTGGTCTATATTTGCCAGCATAAGCTGGCATTGTATAGAATTTCTAATCTTTAATGATCAGTCAGTGTGTTTTCTTTGTGTGAAACTGGCACATCATTGTCGTCTCTTTGTCAAAGTTTAATGTTTAAATTTTTGACAGCCAACTGCTGGAGAGAGTAGTCGTCCAGTTCCAATGGATACAGAAAAGCAACAAGGTTAGATATTTCTGGTGCTCTTTGCTTAACAGGATAACAAAGTGTAACAAAAAATTATTTATCCAATTCAAGTAATTGTTGGAAGATTAAATTGTGTCTATAAAATTTTCATTTTGCTTAATCGTATTTGTTCCACTTACCACATAGGAGAAAGTTTTGCCTTCTTTGTAATATGTACAGTGCATCTATACGCTTGAAATTACACAGATTAAGTTAATCATTGGCAGCCTAATTATTTTGTAATGGTTCTTAGTGCCTAGTTAATACTGGGATTGAGGTTGAAACTGAAACCTGAAACTAAATCAAATAAAATAAAAAGAATGACATCAAAATTTGATTAAATATGCTGGTAATGAATGTCCTGCCGGTCAGTTTTCTTTGATAATTTCTTTCATATATCTTTAAGTAACTGAAAGTGACATTTTTTAATTTGATCTCTGCAGCCAAAAATACTTATTTAGTTGACTTGGGTGAGCGAATGAGATCAAACAATGCAGCTTCTAGTTCTGGCATCCGCATGGAATTTAAATCGTCAACAAATCGAAATTTCACTTCCGAGAATCCTCTTAGTAGAAATGTATGCCAAAGATATGACATCAATTTTTATTATCCATGTTTTTCCCTTTTATTGCTTGTAAGATAAAAATTGTTCAGTTTTCTTATGGCAGTATGAATAGTGTTGTCTGATCTTGGTATTCTTAATATTATAAGCAATCAAATTTATGTATTTATCTATCAGCAGATTGGACACTTATTTTACTCAATTCTGTAGATGATGAGCAATGCACACATGCCATCTACTTCATTTGCTTCTGCTGTCATGGTGAAAGGGAATGGCTCGAAGCCTATAGTTTCTAATGAAGCAAGTACTGGTAATGCGAATGGCGATAATTCTGGTCCTTCAAGCAGTTGGATCTCTTCCCTGCGCCGTATTTCTTCTGCCAAGTGATCGATATGGTAATGTTGTCCCCACTACAACCCCATCCCTACCCTCTCTATCTCCAGCTTTCACTGGCTATGTTATTCATATGGATGCATGTTAATGTACCACATTTGGTTGCTTATGTACTTATTTTCTATTTTCAGGTAGACACCAAACTGAACCAGTCCACATGCAGGGGATTTGGACTTATTATCTGCATGCCATGGTTACAAGGTTGTAAGTAGTGTGTGGCTGATCATTGTATGAAGACCTTCGGTTTCATTTTTAATCAGATATGGTGATGTTCATCTACACAGAAGTTACTGTTACTCCGTGGTTGGAGACCCTGGTTTGATGTCCTTGAGATGATTGCTGAACACATGGGTTGATTGGTATTGACAGATCAAATATCAGCTTCTCAGACATATTGATGCAAAAAATTAATTGCAACTGTTTTGGTTTTTTGGTTCATTGTAAGAGGAATAATATATTCAGCTATTTTCTCTGTTGATAGATCTCAAAGTCATTGTGCATATGGTGGTTTTTTTAAGTGTTGTTTCTTGTGCTTCTTAATATTGGTTGCTTGCTTGTGCCAAGAGGCCCATAAGGATCAATATAAAGACGATTGAGCCAACTTAATTGTTGGTATTATCGCTGCAAAGAAGAGCTTTCAGATTATTTTAGTTTATTCTTTCATACGATCTGAACTGCATGCCTTCCAGATCCTTTGGTGACAAGAACCCCTCTCATGGGAAATGTATTGATAACGTGAATGGATTTTTCATAGTAAATGTAGAATCTTCATATTTTGAAAGCCAATTTTTTATGCTTGCTTGTTTATTGAGTTCGTTGTCAGGAAATAATTTCCATAAATGACTTCCTATTTAAGTGAAGTTATGATCGAGGGTCTTACTAAGATGAACACCTGGTATAATAAAATAGGCAAAGCTATGAACCAAAAATATACGCGTCGAGGTGGCACAATTGAGGATAAATCAAGGGAAGAACGACTTAGGTGATTGGGAAAGACTCTTTTTCCCAGAGATGTAATTAATCACTAGTTTAGATTATGGTGGGGCAGGTAAAAAATAACATGGCTTGTGGTTGGTAAGATCGAGTTTCACTAGATGTAGCAGTGAATAGAATGGAGTAGCGAAGAAGGATTTAGGTGGCAGTCCCAAATTTATTTGGATCCAAGGCTTTGCTTTTGTTGTCGTATGCTTGATGACCTTACCATTTGCTTACACTGCTGCGTTGTTTTGGCTGCTGTGTGAATATATGACCTTTTTATCAGGGATGTAATATTATCTCACTGAAAAATGGAGAAATATTTTATTGCTGCTTACGATTTGCTTTATATCTTCTTGCAAACTGGTTGAATCTGCCAATGCTGTAATCTCTTTTACCTCCCTTATGTAGCATCCTACGATAATAATGACTTTCTGTCTTTGTTGAACCTATTCTTCTCAAACTTTGTCATGCTTCCTCTAGTTTCCACATGGCTGGGCACTCGTTTTAGTCTTCTGTTCCTTCTTTTAATCATTTAACCACCTTAACTTGCTTAGCAAGTCTACTAATGGTTTATCCTTTGGATACAGAGCAAAAGTTTATTTAAATGATGAAGCTTACGAACTACTTTATGTTTTAAAGTTTTTAGATTACCTGTCAATTATGAGTTCATACATTTGCAAATTGCAGGATTTTCTCTTTCCACCTATATGTTACAGTGGGAAGAATGAAACAGAAATATTATAGAAAGCTGGTACCCCAACTGTCTGGTGCGGCGTCGTGAGATAAGTCTGTCTTTCCTATGATCAGTATCAAAAGAAGCTGGAATTTTTGAATCTTTGGGTTCATCCCTGTTAATTTTATGAAATTGCAATGTGTTTTCTAATGAATTGGAAATACCTCCCTTTTTGGTTTAAGCAAATACGTATGATGGATTTATCACAAGGGGGGCAATCTGTTGAATGTATTATGGTCTGCCTGTATGTATCTTTCCACATATAATACACAAGGTTTACTGGATTGCTTTAAATCTTGGGTTGTTGGTTTCTAACATGGATTATAATGTGCAACTTGTCGAAGATTGCAAAAAATGAACCAGGCTTACTGTCCTGAGTTCTGAAGAACTAAAGCTGGTATATTGCCTTTGCGTTGTACATAGCGACAAAGCTGTAGAAAATGGAAGACTTCCAGGATAATTGCTGTAAAAAACTGGATGAGTGCCGACTAGGTTGTAATGAGCTCTTTATGCTATGGCACTACTATTGATTTGAAGGACAGTGACGATAAAACTGCACATACGGTTTGGGTTGAATAAAAAATCAGTTATATCAATTCTTGGTGTATGATGTTGATCCTGTTCTTTGTAGTACTTTTAGGACCTTTTCTGCCTGGTTACAGATTGGCAAGCTGGTGAAGATAAATAGGGATTTTACCTTCTGTCATGGTGATTCCCTTGGATGCTGTTTGAAATTTATGTAAAATAGTTGTGGAGATTGTCGTCTTTGCCAACAGGCCCTCATCATGAAAGGTATGTCTCAGTAGTTTTGGTTCAGTTATCGTGATCTCTGCTTGTGCTATTATGCTGGATGTTTACTGGTACCTTGTCGAAATGTTAGGGATCCAGTATTGGATAGGATTGGCTAGCATAAGTATCAAATTTTTGTTTCTTTTTCTTCTTTTAACACTGTTCGGGGTAAAGCTGCATGTCAGGGGCAGTAATTTAATGTTGTGCTTAGTTAATTTTTGTTGGACCAACTGGTAACATCGTGATGAACTCGACTATCTTCTTATACAAGAATCAAGATTTGATGGTCCTTGCTACTGTTGGGNTTCTTCTTTTAACACTGTTCGGGGTAAAGCTGCATGTCAGGGGCAGTAATTTAATGTTGTGCTTAGTTAATTTTTGTTGGACCAACTGGTAACATCGTGATGAACTCGACTATCTTCTTATACAAGAATCAAGATTTGATGGTTCTTGCTACTGTTGGGGTTACGACTTTGTTTGCTTTCCACTCTTTTAAAACTTTTATTTCTATGTACTCATGTTCAACTGCACATTTACACAATAAAATATTCTACATATAAACTCAAAACTTTCTTTTATGTTTTAACCACGCATTCTCCAAAAATTTACTATTCAAAATAATGTTTTTCCAAAAAAAAAATGCCCACCAAATAGGGGTCATAGATCGAGCAAGTCAAGTCTTGTTCAGACGATCACTTTTGATTGATCAATTGAAGTGTCAAAACTCCTTGGTCCCATCAAGTGGTAAGAAAAATGAACCTCTCGAGTTCAATCAAGTTTTTCCGTGAATAGAAATTATTTAAAAAATAGATAAAAAAACACAGAGAGTCAAGGCGTTGGTAGCTTTCTAAACTTGTAGCCCTATGCGATTTAAATAAATCAGGAAATAATAAGCATGATAGCTTAGTAAATTTGTTCAAGTTAAATGTGTTGTATTTGGGGTGCGATTTTGATGTGGCTGCCTTCTCTCGTTTCTTCCTTGGCAATGTTGAATTTGCTTGATACATTCTCTAATATTGATTTGTATCAGTACCAAGAACATGGCAAAATATTAGTTTAGCGAAAATTAAATGGTTCCAAATCTAATGAGTTCAATTAATATTGTTTTATACGTAAAATTATAAAAAAAGAAAAAAAAAATCGTGTTCAATTTTGACCATGCACAAAATTAATTTTGTTTTTTGAATCAAGAATGGTTAGATTCACAAATGGGAAAGATGATATATTTTTGGGAAAATTGAAGCAGCGGTCTCTAACTTTTTAAATTTTTACAGACTTTACCAGAACTTTCATTTTGTGTTAGCTAAGGTTCCTAACTTTTTATAAATATGCAGCTGAAGTCAAACATCTATTTGACCTTTAGTTGGCCAAGAAAGTCAAAATTTGATTAATTTTGATCTAAGTAAAAGTCAAAATTTGATTAATTTTGATCTATGTAAAAGGGGCAAAATGATAAGTTTAAAATTATCAAATTAAATAAATAAAAAACCAAAGGAAAATTTGGTTTCTCCTTCTAATCATGCTACAAGTACATTAAGTTTGACATCAAGTTTTACATTGTGTCACTTGCCGTTATCACATTAGACAGTTTTTGAATTTAACACACTTTCCCTCCAAACTGTTTTTGAATATACACACAATGTCAAATTTCATGTAAAGCAAAGAATGTACAAATAACATTATTCAAAAAAAAAAAAAATTGAAGCATAG
>CAIGRM010227617.1:0-12752 GCA_903798335.1 Fraxinus albicans
GTGTGAACTCGCTGATTGCCTGCATTGTAATTTTTGAATTTGATTTCCGGCCAAATCTATTGAAGTTGAGGCTGGTGGTAGGATGGGTTGTGAAGAGGGCAATGTGGGCTTCAAGGTGGTATGTTGGTCCGACGGTCAAGGTGATCGGAGGTTGAGGAATTTGCCTTCAAAGGTGGTGGCTTAGGGGGTGATGATTTTTTATGTTTATGACTGATTTATACATTTTTAAAATTTTGGACCCATAATTGCAATTTATTATATGTTTTTTTTGTTTTATTTTAATAGAAGAGTAAAATGGTCAAAAAATGAGGAAAATGACGTTTTGCTCCAAAAATGTGAAAGGTAGGGACGTTCTGCGCATAGAAACAAAACGTAGGGACATTTTGCACAAAACCCGTCAAAGGTAGGGACGTTTTGCGCCAATTACCCTAACTTATACAATCAATACATATTTGGTACGTGATACTCTATTTGTAAGATCGAATAAACAAGAGTTTAATTTCTTTATTCATTTTTAATGGTGTCGAGTACGATCCAATTCTTACCAAACATGCACGATAAGTCATCAATAGTTGTAGGCTTTTAGCAATTAATACCTAAATGATTTCGCGATAAGTCTTACGATCTCAAGTATCGTGTTTAGCTTTTCAGTTCGAGTTTATTTTGTTAACCTATATTTAGTGGGCACTACACTACAGGACTTGGACATACAATAAACAAATTTCCCTTTTTTTTGTGCCTTTAGTATTATCCAATACGACTTTAATTATTCTTAATAAACATGCTCTTAGCTCGTCGATAATTGTCATTTTCTGACTATTCTTGTAGCAAGTCTAGTTTAATTTTTCAATTTGAGTGTAATGTTAAAATTTAGAATCTTGAGAAAAAGAAGAAGAAATTTTAAGCCTAGAAAAGGCTAAGTTCTTGTTTTGTCCCAATTATTTTTAAAATATATTTTTCTCTTTTTTATTTTTCTATCGCATATTTTTTAGTAAAATAATATTACACACAAATTCTAATATTTTTTAATTACACATTTTCTATCAAAATACTATTTCAAAATTATTTTGAAAGAAAAATGAATCTTAAACAGGCTCTAAGTCAAAAAGTTTTTTCTTATGTTTGGCTAGAAATTGATTTTCTTTTTGTCGGTAATAAAAGATAAAGTGAAACTAAGGGTGTGTTTGAATCACATTNGAATAGCAGATTGATGGAGAATGTGTGGTTGAAAAGGAAAGAAAAGTTATTGATGTGATGAAAAATATTATTTTATAGAAGAATGTGTGGTCGAAAATGAGTAGAAGAATGAGAATGAGAATTTTAATGTGACTCAAACAGGGCCTAAGAATCCGTGCTTGACTTTTTTACACGTTGAAATAACATCAAACCACCCTTTTTTATAAATTTAATTTTCCAATATCATGATGATATTAGAGTAATTGTTTACACTTAACTAAATTGCCCATAAATGAGTCATAAATCTTTTATTACTAAAGTATGTTTAGCCCTTGTTTGTCAATAATTATTTTAAAATTCTTTAATTTCCAAATTCACATTCAACTACACATTTACAAAATAAAATATTTTACATATACACTCGAAATTTTTTCATATATTTTAACCATACATTCTTTAAAAGAATCACTATTTAAAACTTTATTTTCTCAAAATGATAGCCATCAAACAAGGGCTTAGTGGAGTGTTTAATGGAGTATAATTAATATTGTTATGTGATAGTTGTTGTGGATGAGGATTTTGAGAAGGTAATGTTATTTATTGTCAACTACTATAGTAGTAATTTTATGACTTGTTATTTGAGACATTTATTTCTTGTAATTCCATTGCCTCAAATAACAAGTAATGCAATAACATATCACATAGGATGACAATTGTAGTTGTTGACTATGAATAACATTACTCTTTTGAAAATTAGTTCTTTGACCAAATATTATTAAATTGGATATGATCCAACTCATATTTTCTTTTGTTTTCTTTTATTTTATATGAAAAAAAAAATTTAATCAACTGAGTCCTTATTTGGTCATTATTTTTTAAAATTCATTTTTAACCACATATTTTTTTAGACCCATAACTTTTATCAATTTTTCAATCACATATTCCACCAACTTTTATCAAAATCTATTTTTTATCCAAATCAAAAAGGGGTTTAAGATCATCCCTAAACATATTTTTGCAAACAAAGTTGTTATGTCTTGCAAAACTAGAATCCATACGTGGCCCCAAGTAGTCTACGTGGCAAGCGGTTATGGGCCCCCATGTTTCGTACACTGACAAGGACGACCATCTCTAAAAGTTTGAGAGAAAACATGTAGAGGAGATTGGCCAATCCCATTACATGCAGACCACATTCCAAGGTAAGGCAGTGACAAAAATCTTGAACAGATCTTGTGCCACGTGATTGACAAGACAATTCACTGCCACAGTCACCGCCGCAAACCTATTTGGTCAAGACTAAGCCTCAAGCTAGGCCTTGTAATTACCAAAGAAGCACTAACACTTAATGCTGTGATTGATTGATGCCTACGATTAGAAAGGCCAATCATGTGGATGAGGCCACGTGCATTATCATCCAATGGCCTCCATTCACCTTGCCCAAGTATAAAAGTTCACACTTAGTGCCATTCAAAGATAATGCAAGTTTAGACTCTTATAGTTATATTCTTGCTTCATACACATTTAACTTATTCACCCCAAAGCCGACCCCCTTTTACATTGGAGGTTCATGTTTAAAGCTCTCACACACTCATAATTATTTCTCCAACTGACTTGATCATTGGAGTGTGTGCGGCTAACTCCACCTCTTCTGGAGAAGACCATGTGTGCCTAACGATTTGTCTAAATGTGTAGGAATCCAGCTTTCATGGACGTGAGAGACATTGAGATCTGTTTGCTACCTCATTGGTCCATTTTTACGGTCAACACATCTCATTGGTACATTTTTTGGGGTCAACAGATTGACGCCGTTTGTGGTAAGTTCGACACTATAACCACGAACATCTTTGTGGTAAAGGTAATCGAAAGCAGAACCCTAAAGATCGACCAGTGTTTTTGATCGAATTGGACCATCAAGACCTAGAAATAGGTCCCACTAGCCACCCCCGTTCAAATAGAGCTAGAACAATATCAAGAATATGAATCTCAGGGGCTCCTCCTCCACCTAGAAATAGACGAGAGAGAAGAAACAAGGTGAACTTGGGAAATAGAGGGAAAACGTCACGACCCCTTCGATACCAAGCACAGAAAGATGATTCCGGTGGTCCATACAGATCCTTGGAGTTAGATGAGGATGACGAAAGTTTACCCTTCTCCCAATAGCTGAGAAGCGCCCCAATTCCAAACCAATTCGTGTAGCCAAAAATACCTAAATACGAAGGAAATGGTGATCCGGCGAAGTACCTCAACAACTACAAGACCCATATGTCTCTATGAAGAGCTTCACCAGAGCTAAAGTGAAGAGCTTTCCACCTCACATTAACTGGCGATGCAGAAATTTGGTACAGCCGTATTCCAGTTGGCAGCATTAGGAGTTGGCCATACCTCAAAAATACCTTTTTGAATCAATACTTGTCTAGCAAAGAAGGGAAAGCCCCTATCCAGATGCTGCAGGACATGAGGCAGCAAGCAGGTGAGACTTTGAAAAGCTACTGGTTCACTTTTTTGCTAGACAAGTATTGATTCAAAAAGGTATTTTTGAGGTATGGCCAACTCCTAATGTTACTTCACGGATGAGATGACCTATTGTGAACACGTTACGAATGAGATGCCCTTTCTGCTCTAAGAGGAAGCCTCAACATGAGCACACTATTTTGGAAGGATGTGCGAAATAAGAATCCAACCTCTTATGATGCCTTAGTAGAAATGATGAGGAATGAGATTGTCAAAGAGGAACTGATTGATCACCACAACCAAACTTCGTTGGGACTCCCATTGTCCCAGAGACAGCGGCGAGGTCCTGTATCACACTTGGTAAACTAGCAATGGACCCAAGCAGGACATATGATCGTCGCTAATCAGGCCAAGCATTAGCTACTGCTACGGTAAATGCAGTGCCATCTTTAGCATACAAAGAGGTCGGATTTGAGGCTCAAAGACAATCAAATCAATCCAAGGAAAGAGGTAGAGGAAAGAACATGGAGCCTAGAGATAGGCAATACTGCACCTACCATCGAACCAACAACCATAGCATTAAAAACTGCCTTTTCAGGCCATATCATGAAGAGCCAATGGTCCCCGTGTAGAGAGAAGAAACACCCATCTGGTACAAAGGAACGCTCCTCAGCTTAGGCACAAGAAAAAACCTAGACATGGTGAGACGATGAGACATTATAGAAATGAATCGCTTCGGGGGGAGCACGATGAGAAAAGAAATAGGACAAAAGGCGGACAAGGCCTAGGAGAGAACCCCCAGCTGAGGCAGATAATGTCCTTATCAGGAAAATCAACACCATTTTTGTTGGCCTACATGTGGGAGGAGAGTCAAGAAATACTTAGAGAAATTACGCAAGGGAAGCAAATGATCCTCCCATGACAAACTACTTAGTCAATATCACCGCTCCTAGGTCTGGAAATGTCCCGCCAATAACTTTTTCACAGGAAGACACCATTGTAGTTCATTACCCCCATTGCGACGCTCTGGTGATATGAGCTGTCGTAGCTAGAAATGGGCTCAAGCGTATGTTGGTGGAAAACCGGAGTTCCGTCAACATCCTATTCGGAACTACCTATGACAAGATGAGGGTAGACCATGAGCTCACCCCCATGACTGCCCCTCATATGACTTTACTAGCGATAGCATTGTTCCTAGGGGGAGGATCACATTGATAGTGGAAATGGGGGAACCCCCACTTACGGCTCACCACTTCATGAAATTACTCATTATAGACCATCGATCGGCTTACCATGGAGTGATGGGACGACCCACTTTGAAAGAACTTGGAGCTATTACTTCATACACCATTTATATATGAAATTTCCCACTGAAAGAGGAATTGCTATGGTACGAGGAGAACATATGGGTTTGAGGGAATGCTACCTCAGCTCTTTGAGGAAGTTCGAGCCTCGAGGTGTAAATATGGTCCTAGTCGACGCTGAAATGGTTGATGCACCTGAAGAAGATCCTACCCCTGAACAAGAGGAGACGTCAACATGATAGATACCCCTGAAGAAGGGGTCATCGCTGTGGATTTGGACCCTAAGGTCACCGAATCAAACTCACAAGCGACCCCAGTGGAGGAACTCGAGTCTTTCTCGATGGACCCACACGACCCACAAGGGTGTTGCAGGTATGGAAGGAGCTTCATTCAAAAGAAAATGCGAGACTTAAAGGCTTCCTACTTAACAACTCAGACATGTTTGAATGGAAGCACGAAGACATGGTGGGCATCGAACCCAAAGTTAGTTGCCACCATCTTAATATGGACCCTAAGTTCACCCCTCAAAGGCAAAAGAGAAGATCCTTGAACCTGAAGAGGTACGAAGCCTTGAAAGAAGATGTGCAAATGCTTATATCCAACGGGTTCATCAGGGAGATAGTGTACCCAAAGTGGATCTCCAACCTAGTCTTAGTAAAGAAATCTAATGACAAATGGAGAGTTTGTATAGACTTTTCTAACCTTAACCAAGCATGCCCAAAGGACAGCTTTTCGCTTCCAAGGATCGACCAGTTAGTTGACTCCACTGCAGGCTATGAGCTCTTGAGCTTCATGGATGCATACTTAGGGTACAACCAAATTCCCATGCACACAGCAGACGAGAAGAACACGTCTTTCATCACTGATAGAGGCCTCTATTGCTAAAAAGTCATGCCATTTTTCTTGAAAAACACTGGGACAACTTATAAACGACTGGTCAACAGGATGTTTACCGACATCATAGGCCAGACAATGGAGGTATACGTCGATGAGATTCTTGTGAAGAGCCTCAGGACTGCAAATCACATCGAACAACTAGAAGCCACTTTCGAAATATTAAGGAAGTACCGGGTGAAGCTAAACCTATTAAAATGTGCTTTTGGCGTCGATTTGGGGAAATTCTTGGGTTATATGGTCAACCAGCGAGGTATTGAAGCAAACCCTGAAAAGATTAAGGCCATGTTGGATATGAAATCCCCCTGTAAGCCCAAAGAAGTACAATGTTTGACGGGTCATCTAGCAATGCTAAATCGCTTCATCTCCAAAGCAACAGATAGAGTCTCTCATTCTTTAAAGTTTTGAAGGGAGGAAAGAGATTCCAATGGAATGAAGAAGCACTTGGGCCAAGCTCCCTCATCTCAAAGCCCAAGGAACAGGAAGCGTTACTATTATATTTGGCTGTAAGCGCAGAGGCTGTTTCAGTCCAGTAAGAGAAGAAGACGACATGCAATTGCCCGTCTACTACGTGAGCAAAGCTTTTTTGCCAGCTAAATTGTGTTACACTGGCATGGAAAAACTTGCCTTGTTTCTTATGATTGCTTCCAAAAAGTCGAGGCCATACTTCCAGGCCTACAGTATACACGTGTTGATGAGCCTCTCCCTCAAGCAAGTGTTCCAAAAATTGGATGCCTAAAGAAGGCTAATGAAATGGGCTGTGGAATTGAGTAAATTCGATATTTTATATTGGCCAAGAACCTCAATAAAGGGCAAGCAGTGGAAGACTTCATAGCAGAATTTACAAAGGCAACAAACATCAATGTTGTGACGGAACCAACAGATCCCTCAGCCTGGAAACTGTTTGTTGATGGATCTTTTGGAGAAACGGGGTCTGGGGCTGGTGTATTGCTAGAGAGCCCAGAGGCCACAAGCTCAACTGTGCGGTGCGATTTGGTTTCAAGACTTCCAATAACACGACAGAATACGAGACATTGTGAATAGGCCTCAGATTGGCCAAAGAAATGCAGGTCAAGAGCTTAATAGTTTGTAGCGACTTACAGTTGTGAGTCAAGTTAATGGTAGCTTCACAGCCGAGGATAATGGCATGGCAACATACCTGAAAAAGGTGATGGACCTAGTCCCCTACTTTGAGAAATTCGAGTTGACCCAGATACCAAGGGCTGAGAACCTACATGCCAATGTTTTGTCAAAATTGGCCAACAACAAAGATTCAGAACTACTTAAGATTGTACCAGTGGAGTACCTCCCTAAACCTTCTACCTACAAGAGGAAGGAAATAATGTGGATTGAAGGGACCCCACCATGGATGCAATCGATTATTGCCTACCTCAAAGATTAGCATTGCCAGAAGATAAAGATGATGCCCACAAACTCAGGAGTCGAGCCGTCTACTATATGTTCCAGGATGAGGTGCTTTATAAGAGAGGCTTCTCATCCTCACGATGCATTGGAAGAAAATAGGCCAACTATATCCTACGAGAGATTTATGAAGGAGTTTGTGACAGCCACACCGGGGGACCAACACTGGCTCAGAAAGTATTAAGGCAATGGTACTATTGGCCAACTCTAAAGAAAGACAAAATGTAGTTTGTAAGAAAGTATGACAAATGTCAGCGTTTCTCCTCTATTCAAAGATAGCCATCCCGGGAGCTGATTATGGTATCCAGCCCCTGGCCTTTTGCTAAGTGGGGATTCAACCTAATAGGCCCTATGCCAAAAGGAAAAGAAAGTGCTAGTTTTGCGATTGTCTCCATTATCTACTTTACTAAGTGAGTCGAGATAGAACCATTGACAAAATAACTGAGATGAGCATGTCCAAGTTCATATGGAAAAATATTATTTGCTGGTTTGGAATTCCCCACTCATTCGTAACAGACAATGAGCAACAGTTCGACAACAAGAAGGTTAGAGACCTATACGATGAACTGGGTATCAAGAATCATTTCTTCTCCCCTCACCACCCCCAGGCAAATGGTTAGGTTGAGGCGGTTAAAAAGATCATCAAGCACCTATGGGACCTATACGATGAACTGGGTATCAAGAATCATTTCTTCTCCTATGTGTTGTGGGTAGTTCGCACTACCAATCGAACTGCAATGGGAGAAACTCATTTCTATATGGCATATGGGGCCGAGGCTATGACCCTGATCAAAGTGGGTCTTCCTTCACCTCGCCATTGCACTTCAACGAAATATCCAACGATGAGATAAGACGGTGTAAGATTGATTTTCTTGAATGAAGGAGGGATGATTTGCAAATAAAGCTGGCAGGATACCAAAGAAAAATGGCATGGTACTACAATGCTAATATCAAGAAGGAGTCATTCAGAAGGGGCGATCTTGTGCCAGGAGAGTTTTCTTTTTCTTTAAGAGAGCTTGGCGTTGATACGCTGGGTCCAAATTGGGAGGGCCCATACCGTATATCAGGCGACGTGAAACCTGGGACCTTCCTAATTGAAAGCTTGGATGGAAAGGTGCAACCCCACTACTGGAATGTGGAACATTTGCGAATGTATTACCATCGAGGCCATGGTCATTGCTTGTGTATACTTTTGATTAATGTAAATGTCATTTCAACAACTCTTGTTAGTTATGACAAGCTCATATACTTCACCAATGGTTGAAATATGACGAGCTCATATATTATCATTTGTTCAAGATTAATTATGGCGAGCCCATAAGTTAATTTAATTCAAATAATTATGACAAGCTCATACATTAATTATTATCGTTCAAGGTTAGCTATGGCAAGCCCACAAGTTAATTTAATTCAGTTAATTATGAAGAGCTCATATTATTATCATTTTTCAAGATCAACCATGGCGAGCCCATGTGTTGTTAATTTAGTTCCATTAATGATGACAAGTTCAAAGTTAGTTATGACGAGCCCAGGCATCTTCACCAAGTTTTAAGTGTGACCAATTCATGCTTAATCAGGAGTGGCAGGCTTATGTTATTTACTCAAATTAAGTCTACAATTAAGGTTACAAACACGAAAGAATTGAGGAAAAAGTCTTTTTTATACAATTAAGTTCATTACAAAGAAAGAACTGCTACAAGAACATTGCAAATAAAAAGCCTAGTCTAAACGGTAGCGTCATCCTGTTGAGGCCCATCTTAGGCATCCATCTTCTCTACCGAATCCTCTATTTCATTAGCAGGGGTGGATGGCTCATCCGGCAAAAATTCCTCTTTCAAAAAAGATAGCTCCAGTTGGGGATGCAGCTCGGCAAGCCTTCCTAAGACCTCATTGTATGCGACCTTCCTCCAATACAAATCGAGACCATCATACTCAACCGTTTCATGAAAATGGGAAATGTATTCGTTCACTGCTGCCTTTCCTGTCCCGCTCAGTTCCTGCTTCAAGTTGGAAGCCTTAGCAGTCTGCTCGTTTACACGAGCCCTCAATTCTCACTTCTCTTTGTTGGCAGCCTCCAAGGCTAACGAAGCAATCCTTTGTAGTTTGTTGGAGTTTTCCATTTGCTTCGTTAGAGCATTCACTTCAACTTTGTAGAGATAAACTTCCTTCTTCAATTCATCATTTTCTTTGGAAAGTGCTTCCATCTTCGACTCCGCCTCTGCTTGCTTTAACTTGGAGGCTTCATCGGCAGAGGACGCCTTAGCCTTAGCTTTATTCAAGGCAGCCTCAACATCCTTAGCCCTTTGAAGGTGCTCCTTATTGAGGCCCTGCAGTCGCCTCATCCCCATTTGGATGTTTAAAAAGAAGCCCTGAGAACGAGCCTGTAGGGCTAGCCCAGTTTCCACCATACCAACCGTATCACAGGGCTGAACATATAAGGAGTCCTTGTCAGTCCAATACTTGTGTTGAATTCTCGTAGCCCACTGGACCTCAGCAGGTAGCATTTCCATTATTGTGGAAGCAAGCTCATCAGACCTCCTCATCTCCTTGCCCCATTTCTTCCTCACTAAACTCGTCCCCTATTTCTTCCTCACTAAACTCGTCCCCTCCTCAGCCACCTCATCTGCCTCCACTATCTTCACGGATGAAATAGACTCAGCTTAAATAGGTTGTCAAAGTAACTCCCTAATGGTTGTCGGCACCTGGGGGAAGATCGGGCCCAGTTTTCTTTGACAAAACCAACTTCCTCTTAGGGTGCCTCTCAATGGAAGTCTCTACTTCTTTCTCCTTTTTTCTCTTGAGAAGGCGGTGGGTTCATCTTTGAGAGGCGAGCTAGCTCATCTTGTTGGCTCTTGTAGGATAAAAGCTGGAGCTCAAAGGTTTTTTATTTTTCACCTCTCCCGGCGCCTCATGTAGAACATGTCTGGTTTAATATATTCTTTTTTGTCGTGCTAACTTACAGACAAGAGACGAGCTATTGTTTTTAGGTAAAAGAATGTTAATCCAACAGAAAGATGAAATTGAACAATTATGATCATGAGCTGGTTTAGCTTTAGTAGCCATCAACTGGAAGGTCACAAAGAGGTTCCGCTTTCCTAGTACGTTCCTAAAGTACCTTTTCTCTGAGGGCAGTTCATAGATGGCCCGCCCAGAAATAAAAAAAATAAGTGTAAGAAAACAAAAATCACTTCAGCTAAGGTTAGACTCACTATACTCGTAATACTGGGTTGGCACGATTATCTCCGGGACCACATCTTTCTCCATTGTCTACCGCGACCTCCTTAACCTAGAACCAAGATGATTTCCAGTTCTTGATGGAAGTTGGAGTTCCCTAGATGAAGGAAGAGTGAGTGTCTCATGGGTTCATGCAATACCACCCCTTGCAATCACTCCCCCCACTTGAGGCTTGGGGTTGAAAGAGGGTTTGAAAAACATGTGGAGGCTTATCCTCTCCAAGAGTGACCTCATTCCAAAGAAGGAAGGCCCTGTTAGTTGGTTCCATGCGTTTGGCACTAATTGGGTTGGGGCTAAATTGTAGTGTCTAAGGATATATCTAAAGAAAGGGTATAATGGTAACTTCATCCCCTACTCAGAATAGCCTCGCTCACTGCTACGTACCCATCTCTAGGGAAGCAAACTCTCTCCTCAAGGGTTAGCACCAACATCTCAATATCATCAGGGATTCTATACTTCTCCCTAAAGGTCTCCAGCTCGCTCTCCTTTATATCCGCGCCCACAAAGAGGCCCCCATCTAATACTATGGTCTATAGGGTCCTCCGAAATCATCCATTCACTGTGAGGGCCCTCCACGGCCTCCATGATTCTCTTAGTGGGAATCACAGGAGGTGTGCCCGCCTGGCACAAATTAGTGCCATATTTGCTTCAGAAGACCCCCGGACTCATTCTTTTTCGAGGAAGAAGCCATTTGACTCAAATAAGATGGAAAATTTGAAAAATGTTGGGTATTTATGCAAGTTTAGACGCTTGGAGATGATGAAAATTGATTGGTTTGCCAGAAAAAGGATGGAGGAGGTGCTGAAAAATTTCAGGGATTTTCAACACTTAGGAATTTCGACTTTCGCGAAGTGAAGAAAAATGAGGAAAATAGGGTTTTGGCCTTTTATATAGATAGGATGAACAAACCATTACCGTTGGATTTTCTAATATTATGATCTGGACCGCACATATGCAAATTCATCTGGAACGTCAAAATCAAACGACGCTTGCTTAAAATTCGAAACAAGGGCTCGGGTGAAGCCGTGAATTACACGCTCCGTAAATCATGTAAGCCCGCTAACTGTAAGATACCATCATCATTGCGCATTAATTGGACACGTAGTATGAACCCTGGAAACCATACCACAGCTGTTTTTAATTGGGAACCAACATTTCTTTTGAATTAATAGAGCACGTCGCCCAATGTGTTTCGACATCACCAAAGAGGCTCAACATCTTGCTCCAAAGGCCTCGCCTTGAACTGCTTAGCCTTATCATAGGCTTCATTCTCATCAAAGAAGTTCGACATCTTGCTCCAAAGGCCTTGCCTTGAACTGCTTAGCCTTATGACAGGCTTCAGTCTCATCAATGAGGCTCGACATCTTGCTCTAAAGGCCTCGCCTTGAACTGCTCAGCCTTATCACAGGCCTCTGTTTCATCAAAGAGGCTCGAAATTTTGTTCCGAAAGCCTCATCTTGTATTGTCCAGCTTTACCATGAATTTCAACTCCATCAGAGAGGCCTTCAACTCGAAAGTCCATGCATTATATGAATAATCATACATGGACTTCAGTGACTGCTGTTATGCTTTGCAAGGAAGATCGAAGCCAATCATGATATACCCGATCTAAATAAGGGAACATTGAGTCGAGCCAAAGACAATAAATAAAGGCGCTGTTTGGGAGACAACCCAAGGGGAGTTCATTCCTTTATCTTGTTCTTTTTGTTTTTCGCATTCATTTTTTTTGTTATATTTGTCATTTTCTTTGCATTGTAGTTTACATTGGGGACAATGTAAGTTTTAAGCGTGGATGAGGGGGTTTAGATATATGTTGCATTTAGATTGAGTTTAAATTTCAAAAAAAATTTGGAAATTTTTTGCATAATTTTTCAAGAAGAGAAGTTGAGGTTAAATGATTTTATAACATGATTGAATAAATAATCTTATAACTTAGAGTTAATTGATTGAGTTATTTTCTTTGAGGATGGTAGTAACTAAATTCTATAGACAAAAAGTCGGTGAGATTTTTGAGCTTTTAAACTGACATATTCATAACAGTCTCATTATTTCTTTCATGTGTGATATACTTCCATGGTTTATTTCTCTAGAACTTACATTGATTCTCTTCAAAATCGCATTGACACATGCATGCACGAACATGATTAAGGTCATCTTTATTGCATAAATTAGCTACATTAGCCAAATAGCCTGTATTTGATTTTTCCCTTGGTAAACCCCTTTGAGCCTTATTGCCTTTTCTTTTTGTAAACCCACATCACAAGCTTTAAA
>CAIGRM010227634.1:0-14890 GCA_903798335.1 Fraxinus albicans
CCAAAACTTGGTTGCCGGATCTCAAGAATGATCTGGATGAATCACCAAATAATTATGCTCTTATATCTCTTAAAATATGATGTAGATGTGTTATGCAATGAAAGCACAATAAAGCAACCACTTGAAATTCGTCTCGGACTTCTGTATTTATAGTTGGGGAAGTTTCGGTGTTATGGGCTGTGTAAAAATCTTTAAAATCATGAATTAGGTCTGGCCGCATATATATGTCACTTAAGCGATGAAGTCTGTCATTTGAGAAAGGGAGCTATCCTTCGAACAAGGGAGAGGTGATAGGCGAGCGATAACGTTACTGTTTCTGCCGCTTGAGCGTGAGTCAGGCGAGCAGCTAGCAAAATTTCGATGCTGCATTTTCCTTGTTTTCAACCTCTAACCCTAACTTAACTCATCTATACAAAATTGCATCCAAGTCCTTGACTTTTTACAAGTGTTCAATTAAGACCCTTTTGTTCAAAATATGTCAATTACAATATTGGACCTAACAAGAGTGACCTTCCCCATTAATTTGAGGAGGCCAAACAGGCATGTTTTTTGCCCCTTAGTTGTCCCATTGCTTGGGGGCAGTCGCCCATTGTACCAATCCTGATAATATGTTGATTTGTTGACTATTAAGTAGGCACATTGCAACATTCCAAAAATTCGGGATCCGGTTGATGTTGAATTTTATTTTATTTGACAATTTAGTATAAACGAAATATGATTTTTTATTCATATTTGTGTAGTCATCTTTGAATAATTCTAATAAGTGTTTATTGATTCTTCTGTTTGAAACGTGCATTTTGAAGTACATTGCGAGTACTTCGACATGATACCAAGAACTACTCGTGACGTTCGAAAATCATAGTCCGAAAATAAGCAGATGAGTATATGGTTAATTATGCAAATGGCCATCATTGTTCCATAGCTACGACTTAACTGTTTAACGATTTTACAAATTGAAAAGTCCATTGTGAAATATGTCACAAATACTTCAAAGTGATATCGAGAACCCTTCCTAATGTTCAAGATTTATAGTCTGAAATCAACCCAAAAACGAGTTTGGCAAAATGAAAAAGAAAAACATATATTTACATTTATATGTGAGGGGTACATATATATGTTTGGACAAAGTATAATATATATGTGGAACTCATAAGCATAATATACGTCAATTCAAACATATTTTATGTACATATATTACCTTGTATGTGTATATGCATTACATGTTGTACTCACTATTTTGAATTGTTTATAGCACAAATGAAGTATCAAGTTTGAGGGGCCAATATGCAAGTTTTAAATTTTATAAGATATTAACTAGTTATTAAGTAAACAAATTGGATTGGTATTGCGTATATAAATGAAATGGATTCTAATGTCTCTCTCTCTCTCTCTCTCTCTCTCTCTCTCTCTCTCTCTCTCTCTCTTTGATATATGGACTAAGTAATCATTCATGCATATTTTCATACAAAACTTTACATGGCTTGCATCAGAAATCAAAGGAAGAAAGAAAACTCTGTGTTATGTAAGTGTCGACACTGAGGTGTCAACCCCTGAATTTTTATTTCTTCTAAAGAGCAATCTCTGCCTCAATTTATTCTTTGAAAAATCTAGGGAGTTGGGAAAAGGAAAGAAAGCCATTGTCATTTTCGGGATATGAACCACATATTTTTTTTCTCGCCCAAATAGAAAAAAAGAAAGGAAACACAAATTTCACTAGAATGAACAAAGCTTTAAAAACTCTCTAACTGGATACGAATTCCACTGCATGGAATAGAACTTTACTCTTTAACAAAATTCCCCAAAATTCTTCACCTTTCCAAAAATCCCAACTAGGACAAACATAATAACTGAATAGGAATTGAATCCAAGCACTGCTCAGCAGGATTGCCTTTGGTGTCAAAGTTGCTAGAATCATCACCACGAGCAAAAAAATCACAAATAACTCAACAATAATTATCAAACATGGAAGTATCATGCCAAGTAACAGGATCAACACAAATATTTGCTTTTATAGAAAGTTCTTTTTCGTAGACTTAATACCTTCAACGACATTTAAAGCATAATCAACTTTCACGTACCTTTGTGAATGCCTAATATCTCACTTGGTTTGTTTTTAGCAATTGAATACTGTGGCACCGCTGGTTGTGATGGCAGAGAGGCATTACCTATAAGTTATGGTATTGCCGTTAGACATTACCAAAAGTTGCAATACTGGCTTCACCCGAAGTTCTTGGCTATTTTTTATTCCGATTTACAGCAATTGATTTATCCCTATTCTACAACTTATAAAAATCATGCTTAATGTGTCCCCTTTTCTTGCACTAATTACAAATTTTATTGTTGGAATTAGGCTTTGATCTACCCCTCTCATAACTACCATGAACAATAAGGGTTTTTTCTTAAGTCTCAAATTTATAAGTTGTTTCGTCTTCTCTTTTGAAAACAGAGCATCATATACATTTTCCATGGTAAGAGTATTACAACCACATAAGACGGTGTCTTTAAAAGACGTACGAAGTGGGAAACGAACACAATAAAATTAACCCTAAATCTTCTTTATTATACTTAACCTCCAAGGTCTCCAAATCAGCCACAAATTTCTTTAAAAACAACTAGGTAATTTTCAAGTGATGTACCTTTTTTCATACGATAAGAATACAATTGCTGCTTGAAATATAATTTGCTAGTTAGACGTTTCATCATGCACAATTGCTCCAACTTCAATCATAATGCAATGACAACTTTCTCCTTTTAAAATGTCCTAAAGAATATTATGTAAAAGATGAAGATGTATCTGTGATAGAGTATTTTGATTCTTACGTTATTTCTCCTCCAATATCAAATTTGAGGACATCTTGTCAAATCCCAACAAAGTATCATCCAAATTCATCTGAGCCAACACTGCTCGTATCTTTTTACCTATCCTAACGAAAATCTTGTGCTGCGATCCAAATGCGGAATATCATACTTCATGGTTGCCATCACAAAAAAATCAAACCTCGAATTGAATTGATTAAATAACGCTTTGATACCACTTGTTATAAAACAGGACAACACTAATTTACTTTGATACTCTTGTTAGATTCAATAAACAAAAGTGATATGGCAATATGAAAATAACGATAAAGAATACCAAGATTTACGTGAAAAAACACAATAGGCAGATGAGGAGAATTTAATATAAGACGAAAGAATACAAGATTTTGTGTTTCTAACTTGTTCTAAATCACAATAAAGAGCCAAGTATATATAGAGTACACGTCAAACCCTAATTATAGTTTTATAATTGGAAAGCGGATTGTAAAATTAGTCAAATTGCGAAATAGGCTTGGGTTGGATAACACCAGCGCTTACGTACCAAAGCTCGCACGCAGTGAGTGACGAAAGGTGCTTGGGCGCCTAACCTCGCAGATTGCAAGCTGTGGGACAATACACCGTTTGTCGCTAAGGAGCTGAATCTCTGTTCCCAATCCGATTTTCCTACCCAATTGACACCTGGGTGTTGAGATTGGGTGTTCTGGCACAAAACCGAAACCCATGTTTTGACTTCTTCAAAACCTTCTTCAACCAAAACGCCAATTTTCAACGAAATTTAGGTCACAATTCAACATCACATGTTTATAAATAGTATTTTTCATTAATTATGTTTTACCAAAAATAAAAAAAGATACCTCAAAATAAAGTTATTTTCTAATATCGTTTTCGTGTTATATTTTATTATTCTTAGTTGGCATGCGTAGATTATCAAAAAAAATTTAAAGTGTTGTGCCAAATTAATGGTGTTGCTAATTTGGAATGTAAATATCTTGAGAGTTCAAGAATCTTTAAAATAAATGATTTCAAAGTATTGTCTAAATTAATATGGTTGCATTTTTATACATGCTTTATTAACTAAATTTTGTAATTCAAGATATTATACATTTTATGTCATTGGCTAATAAGAAAATAGTCTAGAGATTTGAGGTCGTGACAAGTATGGTATCAGAGTTAAGGTTTCAAGATTTTGTAGACTCTCTAACTCATATACATAACAAGCCATATGAAGTACCGCACACATGTTATTAGCAGACAAATTATTTTTTAGTCACAAATTACCCAATTAATCTCAATCAATCTTCAGCTCACCTCCACCCTACCGACTGCCACCATCACCTCAAATTGACAACCCCATGATTATCTCAAATCCACCACCACTTCCAACCACCACCACCTCCTCCAATAGTTATACCATCGTCACCACTACCTCATCCACATTCTAACACACCACAAATCCCCTACCACATCCACAGTCAAACCTCCGTCACCACTATCACCACAACCTTTACCTCAATACATCACGAATTCACCAACACCTCCATAGTCAAACCACCATCAAAAAAAAAAAAAAAAAACAAAGTGCAGTCTAGTCCAATTGATGAAGGTAGAATGGGATGGCAGCGCCATTGGTATAAGTCTGCCACGGTGGATCTCATTGACGATGATCGGATTCAAGGTTTTTAGTTCGTGATCGTTCGAGACTTAGAAAGCTTTTTTTTTGTAGATTTTTGGCCCAATATGGTATTATAGGACCAATCGAAGGTGATGTTGTATTTGGGAGGTGATTCTATTGGTGATAGGTGGTGGGAAGTGATGATTGGTAGTGGTGGTCGACGGCGTTTGTGGGAATGAAAATGGGGATAATAGTAGGTGTGGAATGACGTGGGATGGGTTGATACCTAATTTTTAAAATAAAATTCATCTGACATGATTATTGAAATGAAAACTTAAACTATTGACTTTTGTGTAATCTTTCCTTTCAATAACGTTTGACATAAGTTATATTGTACATATATTAGTTTACTGTATTATGTGTCATGATCAGGTGTGGAAACTGATAGCCCAAGAATAGCTAACCAAGAGGGGGTGAATTGATTTTTAAAACTTTTTCGAAAAATTAATCTAAAATCAAACACGTAATAACTAGATAGATTAATTCAAATAATAAGCATGAATATGAAAGCAATAAATAAAGAGGGATAGAGAAAATGATATAATTGTGGAGGTTCGATTCAATGCAATGATCTACGTCATCCGTTACCAAACTCTGTGGCAGAGCAAGGCCAATTTCACTATATTGATTGACTTATGGTGCAATCCAACCCTTTACAATGTTTTCGGTGACTTACAAACAAGGAACACCGATCCTTTTACAACGCTGAGCTTTACGTGGGACCTCAACACGACTCACAAGTACAAAGAAAGTATATTATACAAATTGAAACTTCTATCTTAATAAATGATATGATCACAATTCAGTACCAAGAGAGAAATAAGCTAACACTTTAATAAATAGCAATAAATGAAGTTCAAGTGCTAGATGAGAGAACTTTAATGGAAAAGATGATTTTCAAAAGTTGATTCAATCATTCCAAAGTTTGTAAAGTAAATATTTGAAGAATTAAAAAGATGTAAGCTCAAAGACTTTTACTCAATTAATTCTCAATTTTATGCATTTTAAGAATACCTTTTTGAATGCAAGAAGTAGAGGTATTTATATAGTTCAAACCGTCAAAAAAATCTGGGAGTTCGGATGACCGCGTCCGGTCGACCGCCTTTTGTCCAGATGACCAGTCATTTGTACAAAAAAATCAGAGGTTAGAACGGTCAAATTTTGAACGGTCAAATTTTGAACCGTTGGGAATTTTCGGTTGATCGTGGCCGGTCGACCACCGGGTAGATTGGTTTTTTCCACGTTTTGCCTCCGTTTGTTCCGATTTGAAGGTTTTGAAAACCATGGACTTTTGGAGAGTATTTTTAACTAACTTTTCAAGATAAAAGTGTTTTACAAGTCCAAATATCAAATTTTAAAAATATTTTTACAATTGATCAAATCATTGTGTACAAATGACTTTTATTTAATGCACAAAATTATTTTTAATGCTTGTAGGGTTTTGAGCTTAAGCATTCATTGCCAATATCAAAGTATTAGTACCTTTACATTTTAGCTATGAGATCAAGTATTTGTTCTTACTCCGAAATGTGGCTCTTAAGATTTTGAACGTGACTTCGATCTTGACTTCCTTTATAAGTCCGATTTGTGATGATAGTTTTTGGTCTTTTGATGACCATTGATCAATTTTCCATCGTATGCATTGAAAGACTATAATCACTTAAATTCAACTTGTTAGTAAACAAGACTTGTTTGTTGTAATCAAAACTTTAAGGTTTTAAATCAACTATAGGTCAACAATTTTTCCCTTTTTGATTATGACAAACAAGATGATTTACAAAGTAATATTGAACAATTGATAAGAAATATAAATCTTAAATTTTGCATGTGATCCATGTATTCCCCCTATCTTTTACAAACCAATAGCCAAACACTTTAAAAACATATGTTTGATCAAGGCAACCCTTTTTGATCATCATATTTTCATCAAGCATATCATGATCATCATATTTTTGTCAAACATATCATCTTATAAGCATATTGTCTTGTACATTTCCCCATTTTGTCATAAACAAAAAGATATAGCATTTAAGAGTAAAACACAACCATAAGAAACAATCTAAGTGTTCTCCCTTAAGCAAGCACATGAAGTGGAAAAAATGCAAAATATAGGATACCTCATAGACATGTCAAAACATAAGTTTACGAATCGTAAGGATACAAAGAATTTAGATCAACATAAGGACTAAAATACATATGCATAAAGTCACATCTAAGACTCCGGAGGAGGCGGTGGTGGAAAGGTGCATCAAACCGAGCATAAAAGACATTTTGTTAAGCCTGCATTACCTCATGTTGTGCGTTGTAGTAAGCATAAAAAGAATCGTGCTGAGCCTACATTATCGTTTGTTGAGCTTGTATTGCATCTTGTTGAACTTGCATACGATAAACCTTCCAATCAAGCCCGTTGACGGAGGATGTAAGTTAATCGATGCGCCCATTGAGAAGATTGTAGTGATCCTCCGTAAAAGTAAAATTGTCGGAGGGTGGAGGAGCATTCGATCCCGACATGTCATGAGGAAGACTAGGAACCTATGGTATGTCGTCCTCACAATCATTTTTGATGTCGTCTTTATCCTTTCGAAAGGTAAAGTCGAAGGTCCCGAGTTCGAATCAAATCCCTTAGTACCGGCCACCCATTGCCCATTCTCCTAAACAATTTTCAGGCGTTTAAGAGTATGAGTATTGATAATGTCGGAGGGGCGGAGTAAAATGAAGACCTCATCATTTAGAGGGATTTCAAAATGTTTAAAAATTTTAGTAAGAAGCATGCCGAAGGGTAAAGCCTTGATGCGAGTAGTAGAGTGGACAATTTTCTTGTGACCAATGACAATTGTTGGAAAATCCAATTTTTGCCCAACTAAAAAGGAATTAACAAGAAATAGGTCGAAGTAGTAACTTCATCAAGATGACCTTTCCTATGAAGGATAACATGGGCAATGATAATGAATAAAACTTTACAATGCAAAGTAAGTTGGTTTGAACTAAGTTTTATTGGATGTTCAAATATTTTTTGGGTCACTCTAAGACATGCAATGATAGGGTTATAATCGTCACAGGTTGGGTGAGTCATATGACAAAAAAATTGATTCACTCATTCTTCTAGCTCAAGAAGAGAACGTGTAAGGGTTTTGGTAATTGTAATCCTTTTTCCTTTTAGAAAACAAGAAATGCTACCTGTATGAGGAGTATAAACTATATTTTTGTAAAAATATTTCATAAGTTTAGGATATGCATATTCTTCCATAGATGAAATTGAGACACAACCCATGCTTAAGAAGAATTCATCAACATGAAATGCAGGTGCTTGAAGAGTAAAATTCGCAACATCTACGATCTTACCTATAAGGATGGGTGATTTATCAAAATGATTCTCCCACACCTCAAGTTCGTCCTCCGATGAAGAAGTTGGCAACCTTTCCCTCATTGGTTTCTTTCCCGGTATTTTGACCCTTGGCATGATAGAAAAAGGAAAATTTAGAAGGTGGTCGACTGTCAGGTGAGATAAACTAAATTTTGAAAAAAATTTGGAATTTTAAGATTTTTGAAGAGAAAAGGAGATTGGTTTTTGAAATCTTGAAAATTAATGGAGGATATGATGAAGTTGGAGGTAGATCTATGGAGAAGAAGAAGAAAAGTGGGAGAAATTAGTGAAAAATGAGATGGAAGAGATAAAAACAAGTGGAATCTCGATGTCCGATAGACCAGACTTTTTTTTTTTGAAGGATGATTTCAAACCAAGCTTTCTAGTTTTCTGGATGATAACTTTCGATTGACCGGAGGTAGTCCAGTTTTTTTTTCTTCAATCAAACATAAACAAAATTAATTAAGAACGTATCGTATGAATTCGATTTGGCCATATATTTTGAACTCATCAATAATCCCTAATGCTCTTCGAATATGTGAGAAATGATCAAGCGCTAGAGGTTTAGTGAATATGTCAGCCAATTGATTTTCCGTATTAATAAATTTCAATATAATATCCTCTTTTTGTGCGTGATCTTTTAGGAAGTGATATCTAATCTCAATGTGTTGGTTTGAGAGTGCAAAATAGGATTTTTGATAAATTTATGGCACTTGTTACGCCTCGCCAAACATGAACCCATATGTGGTCCCAACTAACCTACATGGTAAGTAGTTTGAGGGTTCCATACATTTCACACTGGCATGGGACGGTTCCATTACGTACGGGTGATCCGCACCAAGTGTAGGCGACCCTGTTTCCCCGTATAGAAAGAACTGGGTCGAACCCATTATGCACGAACCCCATTGGAAGACCCAGTATTGAACGAGGTAGAAACAAGATCTTGGGTGGATCTTGTGCTACATGGTTGACAAGAAAACTCACTGCCACCGCCACCATCGTCATCGTATTTGGTCAAGTCTAAAAGCTTAAGCTAGGCCTTAGGAGTACAAAAATGGTCTTACCATTTAAGGCTATGATTTATTGATTACATGACAAGAGAGGACATTTGCTTGAATGAGGCCTCATGTACTATCATCCAGCAAACCTCATTCATTTGTGCTCAAGTATAAAAGCTCACAGTCAGTCCTATTCAAAGGTAATACAAGTTTAGACACTCAAAGCTATATCCTTACTAAACACATTTGAACCATTCACCCCCCAAGTCGACCCCCACTTTTTACTTGTTGGAGGCTCATGTTCAAAACTCTCCCACACTCTAAACTATTTATCCAACTGATTTAACTGTCGAGTGTGCAAGGGCAACTCCATCCCTTCCGAAGAAGGCCACATATGACTAACAATTTGTCCAAGTGTGCAGGAATTTAGCTTGCGTGCACGTGAAAGGCCTTGGGATCTGTTGGCCATATCATTGGTAAGCTTTTTAGTTTGGGAATCCTCGACACCATAACCTCGTCCTTATGGTAAAAGTCATCTGAAGCAAAACCTTGAAAAAAGGCTTGGTTCTTGAAGAAATAACCACTGCAAAGAAAGAGCACATAGAGCGCCTACTTTTAGCTCAAAGTCAAATACTCGTTATGAGTTCCAGCCACCACAGATCACATAGTAGAAATAGACAGCATGAGGCTTCTGAAGAAGAGGTCCTCTGTACAAATGTGAACATGCGTCGTCCCTATCACCAACACAGGTGAGGCGGTACCATAGCACATTTAGCCAAGGAAGTAGGGGAAATGGTTGCAAATATGAGAAACATGGCCCAGCAGAACGCTGTCTGCAGCTGCTACTCATGTATATGCACCAACAAACAGGGTAGCAAGTGCCTCAACATGGAATGTTTCCCTAAGAAAGTGAGGAAAATAATATGGTAGCATACCATCAAGTGCATGACAGGGATATCATCCTAGCAGAGAAGGTGGTGGAAGTAGACACCTCCACAAACTACGCTACAAGCGAACCTAGCGATAACATACAGGACGAGGAAAACTTTTTACTAGAATATGCCCAAAAGAGTGAATCCCAAAGGTCCAACAACATTTTTGATTGAATTGGACCCTCAAGGCCTAGAAATAGATCCTATCAGCCATCCTCTGTTCAATGAGGGCAAGAGCAATACCAAGAATATGAACCTCAGGGGATTCCTCCTTTTCTACCTAGAAATAGGAGAGAGAGAGTACACGAGCCGAACTTGAAAAATCAAACAGAAATGTTACGACCCCCTCGTTACCAAGCAAAGGAAAATGATTCTGATGGTCCATGCAGATCATTTGAGTTGGATGATGATGACGAAAGCTTGCCTTTCTCCCAAGAGTTGAGAAGCGCCCCAGTTCCTAATCACTTTGTGCCACAAAAGATACCCAAATACGAAGGAAAACGTCATACGACGAAGCACGGGACCTCGCCAGCACTAAAATGCAGAGACTTTAAAGAGGCCTTTTAAACCAGTATTTATCTAGAAAAGAAGGGGAGTCCCCTACCCAAAGGTTGTAGGACATGAGGCAGCAAACAAGTAAAACCTTGAAAAGCTATTTTGCTCGCTTCATGGACGATATAACCTATTGCGAATAGGTTACGAATAGAAAGGCACTTTTCTGCTCTAAGAGGTGGCCTCAACATGAACATCCTATTTTGGAGGGATGTGCAAAACAAAAATCCTACCTCCTATGATGCCTTAGTAGAGATGATGTAATCGAACCTCGATGGGACTCCCACAGCCTCAGAGACAACGACGAGGCCCTGTGTCACACTTGGTAAACCAGCAATGGACCCAAGCGGACATACAATCACCCCACTTTCGACCAAGCCCTAGCCAAAACCACACTGAATGTAGTGCCATCTTTGGCATATGGAAAGGTCGAGTTTGAGGCTTAGAGACAATTGAATCAATCCAAAGGAAAAGGTAGAGGTAGGAACAAGGAGCCTGAGATGTTAATACTATACCTACCATCTAACCAACAACTATAGTACCGAAAACTGCTTGTCTAGGACATACTATAAAGAACCAATGGGCCCCCACATTGAGAGACGGAGTGCCCATCAGACGCAAAGGAATGTACCTCAGCCTAGGTGAGATAGAGAACCTAGACATGATGAGGTGAGGCGACACCGTAGGAGTGAATCTCCTCGGTGGAAACACAAAGAAGAAGGAAACATTAACAGTATTGTTCCAATAGGAGGATCACATTAACAGTAGATATGGGAGAACCCCCACTTATGGCTCATCAGTTCATGGAGTTCCTCATTGTAGACTACTAATCTTCTTACCATAGAGTATTGGGATGACCCGCATTAAAAGAACTTGAGGTCGTTACATTCATACATCATCTATGCATAAACTTTCCCACCAAAAGAGAAATTACTACGGTGCGAGGAGACCAAATAGGCTCGAGGGAATGCTACTTTTGCTCTTTAAGAAAATTCAAGCCCTATAGTGTAAATATGGTCCTGATAGATGCTGAAATGGTTGACGAACCTGAAGAAGGTCCCACCCCTAAACAAGGGAAATACATCAACATTATTGACGCCTTAGAGAAGGGGTCGTCGATGTGGATTTAGACCCCAGGGTCACTGAATCAAACTCGTAGGCAACCCAGTAGATGACCTTAAAGCTTTCCCTATGAACTGACATGACCCCACCAGGGTGTTGTAAATAGGAAAAGAGCTTAAGTCAAAAGAAAATACCAGGCTTAAGGTTTCCTACTCAACTTGGACATATTTGCATGGAGACACGAAGACATGATAGGCATTGACCCCAAGGTCAGTTGCCATCGACTTAATGTAGACTAAAAGTTCACCCCTCATAGGTAAAAAAAGAGAGCCCTGAACCCAGAGAGGTAAGTAGCCCTGAAAGATGAGGTGCAAAGGCTCATATCTAATGGGTTCATCTGGGAGGCAGTATACAACCCCGTCTTAGTAAAGAAGTCTAATGGTAAATGGAGAGTTTGCATAGACTTTTCCAACCTCAACCAAGTATGTCCAAAAGACAGCTTTCTGTTTCCAAGGATCGACCAGCTAGTCGACTTTACTACAGGCCACGAGCTCTTGAGGTTCATGGATGCATACTCAGGGTACAACCAGATTCCCATGCACCCAACAGATGAGGAAAACACATCGTTCATCACTGACAGAGGCCTCTACTGCTACAAAATCATGTTGTTTGGCTTGAAAAATGCTGGCACAACTATCAACGGCTAGTCAACATGATGTTTACCAATCTTATAGGGAAAACAATGGAGGTATACATTGATGAAAAGCTTGTAAAGACCCTCAAGTTTACAAATCACATCGAACACTTGGAAGCTACCTTCAAGATCTTGAGGAAGTACCAGATGAAGCTGAATCCATTGAAGTGTGCTTTTGGTGTCATTTCAGGAAAGTTCTTAGGTTATATGGTTAACCAGTGAGGCATTGAGGCAAACCCTGAGAAAATTATGGCCTTACTGGACATGAAATCCCCAGTAAATGCAAAGAAGTAAAATATTTGATGGGGCACTTGACAGCATTGAACCGCTTCATCTCCAGTGCTACAGATAGATGCCTTCCGTTCTTTAAAGTCTTAAAAGGAGAGAAGAGGTTCTAGTAGAACGAAGAATGTGAAGAGGCTTTCCAATGGTTGCAGAAACACTTAGGCCAAGCCCCATCTCTTCTCAAAACCCAAAGAGGGAGAAGCATTGCTACTTGACTTGGCCGTAAGCGACGAGGCCGTAAGCTCAGTCCTAGTAAAAGAGGAAAGTAGCATGTAATTGCTCGTTTACTATGTAAGCAAGGCCCTTCCACCCGCTGAATCATGTTATACTGACATAGAAAAGCTTGCTTTGTCCCTCATGATCGCTTCTAGAAAGCTAAGGCCCAACTTTCGGGCTCATAGTATACACGTATTGATGAGCTTCTCCCTCAAGCAGGTACTTCAAAAACCAGACACTTCACGAAGGCTGATGGAATGGGTTGTGGAATTAAATAAATTTTATATTTTATATGAACCAAGCAATAAAGGGGTAAGCAGTAGAGAATTTCATAGCAGAATTCACTGAGGCAACACACATCAATATAATAATGGAATGTCAGACCCATCCAGCCTGAAAATTGTTTGTTGATGGATCCTCTGAGGAAACGAGATCAGGGGACTGGTGTATTGCTGGAAAGCCCAGAGGACCACAAGATTAATTGTATAATGAGGTTTAGCTTTAAGGCCTCCAATAACACAGCTGAATACGAAGCGCTTCTAATGGGCCTCAGATTGGCCAAAGAAATACAGATCAAGAACTTGGCAGTTTGTAATGACTCCCAGCTGGTTGTAAGCTATGTCAGTGGTAGTTTTGCTGTCAAAGATAAGGGCATGGCAGCGTACCTAAAGAAGGTTATGGACTTGCTCCCATTCTTTGAAAAATTTGAGCTGTCCCAAATTCCAAGAACAGAGAACATGCATGCGGATGCCCTATCAAAATTAGCTAACAGAAAGGACTCAGAGCTACTCAACGAATCGAAGTAGAAGATGTAATGTGGGTTGAGGGAATTTTACCGATTGAATTTGCTTTGTGAAAATTTTACCGATTGAATTTGCCTTGTGAAAATTTTATCGATCGAAGTGGGTCTTCCTTCACCTCGCCGCCTGCAATTCAACTAGGTATCCAATGATGAGATAAGGCAACGAAAGGTATCCAATGTTGTTACGTCTCACCAAATATGGACCCATATATGGCCCCAAGTGACCTCTAGGCAAGTAGTTTGGAGGTTCTACGCATTACACGTTGACATAGGTCGGTCCCATTATGTACGGGCAATCCGACCCAATTGTAGGCGACCCTCTTTCTCTTGTATAGAAAGAACTGGGCCAAACCCATTACGCACAAACCTAATTGGAATACCCGATATGGAACGAGGCAATAACAAGATCTTAAGCGGATCTTGTGCTACATGGTTGACAAGACAACTCACTGCCACCACTGCCACTGTCATCCTATTTGGTCAAGTATAAAAGCTCAAACTAGGCCTTAGGAGTAAAAAAATGGTTGTAGCATTTAAAGTTGTGATTAATTGATGTACATGATAAAAGAGGACAGTTGCCTGGATGAGGCCATGTGCAATATCATCCAGCTGACCTCATTCATTTTTGCTCAAGTATAAAAGCTCACACTTAGTGTCATTCAAAGGTAATGCAAGTTTAGACTCTCAAAGTTATATTCTTGTTACACATATTTTAACCATTCACCCCAAGTCGACCCCATTTTTTACTTGTTGGAGGCTCACGTTCAAAGCTCTCCCACACTCTAAACTATTTCTCCAACTAACTTGACCGTTGGAGTGTGCACGACCAATTTAGCCCCCTCTGAAAAAGGTTGTGTGCGACTAACGGCTTGTCCAAGTATGCAGGAATTCAGCTTGCGTGGACGTGAGAGGCCTTGCCATCTGTTGGCCACATCATTGGTATGTTTTTTGGGGTCAACAACACTAGTGCTATCACATATGATAGGTATATGTTCGAATGATAAGTGATAATCACTAAGTGTTTGTTTTATCCATAATGCATGTGCATAACAACTAGCAGTCGAGTTATACTCCGCTTCGACGATAGATAATGCAACGGAGTTTTGTTTCTTACTAAACCATGACACAAGTGCAAATCCTAGAAAATGACAATTTCCACTAGTGGTTTTACGATCTATTGTGCAGCTGATAGGTGCATATTTTTCCCTCCTTATTTTATGTGCTCATATGATTAATTAATACCAAAATGTACTCATTAAGTAATATTTTGATTTAGGTGGCAATTCAATGGACACGACATAATTTGGAAGAAATTGATGAAAAAGGACCAAAGTGAAAGGAAATGAAAGTTCAAGGACTAACGTGAAAATATACAAAAGTTGTGTCAAACCAAATGATGAAGATTTGAGAGTGTTATAATTAAATGAAGAAAGAAGTTAAAGGGGTGAAATATCGTCAAAGAATGATCATGCATCAATTTCCCATCGAAAAGTTAT
>CAIGRM010227650.1:0-11852 GCA_903798335.1 Fraxinus albicans
GTGCACCTTCTTTTCCGAAAGTCAATCGTTAGAAACTCTACAGTTAAGCGTGCTTGGCTATGAGCAATTCTATGATGGGTAACCCCTTGGAAAGTTTTCTTGGGGAGCGTGCGAGTGAGGATAAAGCACGTTGAAAAGACCCATGTTAGTACAGTGGGGACAGTACATCGTCGATCTAACGGTTGAGACAGCCCGCTAAGTGGGACCCGGGTAGTTACAAATGGTATCAGAGCCCGGTTGTCAGCCGGAAATTGGGAACTAAGTGTTATGCGGGACAAAGTGATACGCCATCGGGCGGGAGCCACCTCTTGAACCCGCAGGAGCCACCTCTAGAATCCTAACGCCTGGCAACGGATCCTCAGATGGATCAAGCGCGACGAGGACGTCGCGAGTCTAACGGGGGTTGATTGTAATACTCAGATCAGGAAAGTTCAAAAAATTTGATAGCTACTACTCATACTAACAAGGTGTACCTTCTTTTCCGGAATTCCATCGTTAGAAACTCTACAGTTAAGCGTGCTTGGTTTAGAGTAATTCTATGATGGGTGACCCCTGGGAAGTTTTCTCGGGGAGCGTGCGAGTGAGGACAAAGCATGTTGAAAAGACATATGTTGGTATAGTGGGGACAGTACGTCGTCGATCTAATGGCTGTGACAACCCGTTAAGTGAGACCTGGGTCGTTACACTCGTCTCGGGTAGACGAGCCCGAACCGCTCACAAGTCGCTTTTTCATGAGCAGAGCGGCCGAGCCGATGAATCGCTCAACTCGATTGCCACCTCTAGGGTTGGTAGGTCTAATAGCCCATCAGCATGTTGTGTGTCTATTTTATCTTAGGGCTTCTTTACGAGTTTTGGGTATCGTTTATGGACTTCTTTAAAGTATCAATTTAGGGAATTTATGAGATGTCTTGGTTTTGGATTATTTTTAGTAGTAATTTTTAAAACAATACAATTCTTGTTTTGGAGTTTATTATTAAGTGGTTCTGAATTTTATTTTAAAGAATAAATTACACGTCTGTGTATAAAAAAGTTAGGTTATATGTGAACAATATATAGTAAATGTCTATGTTACTTTTTACTAGTCAATATCACTTTATCTAGTTTACTCAATCATTTTCTATTGTGTATTGACTAATGTCGTTTTGAATAAGTTCTTACATGCCAATCATTTTTTATTGAATTATAAGATGAGAAAAATGAATATATTTGTAAAGCTAATTTCATCTAGTAAGCGCATTTTAATTTTTTCTTCTAAACACCTTTTAAGAGATGACATCCATCAAGTTTGAACAAAATACAAGTTACACAGATTTTCTCAAATTTTCACTCAAAATGAATCAAAATAAGTGGAAAAAACTGACAAGCAGTCTTTCAGTTTCTCAATGGGCCAGTGGCTCAACAATTTGACAAATGGAAAAAATCATACGTGCAGAAAAATGATTCACAAAAGAATAATGATATTCATCCCCACTGGAATTGAGTTCCAGTTTATGTGGCAATTACATATTATTAAATGATAGACTCAATTAAATAAGTCATGTGGCTTTTTATTTAAATGAATCTATCATTTAATGACATGTAATTGCCACATAAATTGGGGTCAACCCTTATGGGGATGAATAACATTACTCTTCACAAAAGTGTTATAGATATTGTCAACTTTTGAATGGATCTGTTTTTTGTTTTTGTTTTTTTTTTGTTATGAATAAATGAAAAATCGCCAAGCATACATTTGTAAAAATTCTGTGAATTAAATTCTGTACAGCTAGCATTGTCCTTTGACAAATAATTCATGCTACTTGTACAAAACTAGGTTACAAAATTGGTTTACAAAATACGTGTTGGCAACATCTTGGTCAATAATTTAAAAAACAGTTTTTGAAATCAATGACCTAAATCTTGCCACATTAATTTGTCAACACACTTTTGTAAACTACCTTTGTACAAGTAGCATAATTGTTGACAAACATACAGTACACATGATTAATTAGAGACGGTGGGATGTCGATTGCAACAGCTACTCTCTTCATGACACTTAGATGACTTTCCAAGGTGTCACCTTGTCTTTAAGCCTGCATGTTTTTTTAACTGCAACCTTTAAATTTTATTCTTTAGCAGAAATTTTCATCAAGATTGCCGTTCAAAGAAACAAGTGATTCCAACAGATCTGACTTTTATGATGAGACTATAATATATTTAGTTTTAAAAAATCTCTCTACATTTCTCTTAAAAGAGTGGCTCTGAGATTACAATTCATTCTCGTCACGTTACTTTTCACACTTATCTTGTTCATTCAAATCGATTTTTCTACAGTGGCCAAATGAAACACGTTTTCTTTACGTTTATCACTCCTCTCGTTTACCTGCAAAATTGGAATCCTCAAAAGACTCGCGAAGGGAAGAATGACAATCGAAGTTGGAACGGATGTTGTTCATAAGGCGTAATCCCACATGTAACTATTTTTATCTTTGTTATTGGAATTTTGATTACTAGGGTTTTTACCATGGGGACCACGGGTTTTTGAAGCAGAGGCTTCAAGGGTCGGGTCCATTAGAGTGGATGAAACTACCGAGTCTTTGGATTGAGTCATGGCGCGAGAACGAGTGAATATCAATGAGGTCGCGGAGGAAGAGGCATTGGCGGCGACAGCGTTAGAGGCAGAAAGACGAGCACGCTTAGTGGCACGAGTGGTTGGACCAGAGGAAGAAGAAGAAGAGGTTGATGAGGTGTTTGCGTCCGCCCGCTTCCGACTCTGAGTTTCCATACAAAAACGCTTTAGGAAACCATAATTTTGTGGTAAGGACTTCTTTTTTTTTTTTTATCTTTTCAACTTTAATGTTAATGTAAAATGAGATTTTGGTTTACTAAAATCGAGGGGTTCTTGAATTTTATTTTGTTGAACAAAGTTTTTCATAAAAGAAAATAAAACATGTTGAGGGTTCGCGTTCAGAAAATTAACGTAATGCAAATAAAGAAGAAATAATATCTAAACAAAAACATGCCTCTTCAATTCCTTTTGTAGCCAGAAGTGTCGACTGTGTGGTTAGATCATGTGTTTCATGAATATTGAAAATGAGCAAACACAAATGACAATTTTTTATATGATTTATTATTTATCTCATATAATTAACTTCTTGAAAAATTTGAAAAACTTGCTCCAAAATATACAATTCTCAAAAAGAAAATTTTTTTATTGAAAAATGAGGTAAAAAAATTTTTGGAAACTCAAAAAGGTTTTGAAAAAAGAAAAAGTTGATTAGGACTCTTTAATTTAGGGTAACTCCTCTTTTAAAGAAAATATCTTAAATTTGACTAAAATTGTTCACAAATTTATTAAAAATTTGTTTGTTAAAGCCTCTACTTCCTCTCTTTCAAATGTCACGTGTAGTTTTTGCAATAAAAATGAACATATATCTTTTAATTATTCATCAAAAAGAGATTGTACTTTGAAGGTAACTGCAAGTAGATTCAAAAATTCACTAACACTAATTACCAAGTACCCAAAGTTCTATGGGTACCAAAGATCAAAAATTAAATTATTTTTGTAGGTGCCAAAAAATATAAATAGTAAATAGTTCTTCAATAGTGAATGCTCAAAGCACATGAGCGAATATCAAACTTTATTGACATGCTTTGATAAAAAGGATGGGGTCAACTCACTTTTAGAGACAACGCCAAAGCGAAAGATTCTTGGCATTGTAAACATCGATAATCATTCATCTTCCTCTATTGAAAATTTCTCTTAGTAGATATCATTAAACATAATATATTTAGTATTAGTCAATTGTACGATAAATGTTATCATATCAAATTTGAATATCAAATTTGATTCTTTCAAATGTCCTATTGATGATGCTACATCAAAAGAAGTGAAGTTTATTCGAAGCCGAATGATGACTACACTGAGTTTGAAAGTAAAGAAAAATGTTTATCAAATTTAAAAGATGATACTTAGTTATGGCATAGAAGATTAGGTTATGCAGTATGGACCTACTTTCAAAAATTTTCAAAAATTATTTTATTAAAGGTTTGTCAGATTTAAAATTTGAAATTGATAAAATTTGTGATGTATGTGAATTTGGAAAACAAGTAAATAGTTATTTCAAACAAAAGTAACATTCTTCAAGTACAAAACCTTAACAACTTCAACACATGAATCTTTTTAGACTATCTAGAACCTCAAGTTTAAGTGGCAAACATTATGCTTTCGTCCTTGTTGATGACTTTTCTAGATTTACTTGGATCCTATTTTTAAACCTAAAAGATGAAACTTTGAATGCATTTAAATATTTTTGTAAAAAAAGGTTCAAAATTAAAAGGGGTGTGCTATTACAACCATTATGAGTGATCATGATGGAGAATTTGACAATAGTTCATTCGATAATTTTTACAAAATTCATGGCTATGAATATAA
This sequence comes from Fraxinus albicans, assembly GCA_903798335.1. NCBI lineage: Eukaryota > Viridiplantae > Streptophyta > Magnoliopsida > Lamiales > Oleaceae > Fraxinus > Fraxinus albicans. The sequence goes on from CAIGRM010227650.1 coordinate 4,415, forward strand.
CTTCTCGTCTCCATAACTCCTCAACAAAATGATGTAGTAGAAAGGAAGAATCGTAAAATGACTCGGACTATACTAAATGAAAATAGTTTACCAAAATACTTTTCACTACAACAAAAATAGTCATTTGCAACACTAAAAAGATAACATTTTTGATAAATGTTGCTAAAAGGGTCTTTGGCAATATTTTAGTAAATGAATGTTGCAATTGATATTAATAAATACCTTTTGCAACGTTTTTTAGAAGAATGATAGACCCCCTTTTTGCAACGTTTAACAAATGTTGCAGAATGTTTCACCTTTCGCAATGTTTGACTTTTTTAAACGTTGCGAAAATTTTTGTATTTTTTAAAATATACACAACCCAAATTAACCCAAACCCTGTATTTATTCACGTCTCCGTTCATTCCTCTCCAACCCGTCACATCCATCTTCTGCACAACGCCCATCGGACAAAACCACCATCAGCTAACCACGCCCACCAACAACAATCAACCACACAACCACCAACAGCCTCAGCCTCACCTCATCTCATACAATTGTGAGCACATAATTTTTTGCACAAACCCTTAACTGCAGCAAAAAATCGATCACGTTTTAGACGAAATTAAGGAAGACTGATTGTTGGGCTGGGTACGCCATGTGGAGGAGAAGGCAGCCCAGTGGTCTGCGACCATGGGTCAATCGGACGGAATCAGAATTTGGGATCTTCGGACCTAGCTATGCTAACTGGACGACTGGTTAAGGTGACCTCCCTTTTGGTTCCTCATATTTTCTTAAGTTTTCCTTCAGGATTGTTTCACTTGTTAAGGTGATGGTCTCTGCCTCGAAGTTCTACTTTCTTTCTTTCAACTAAACTCAATTTTCTCAGCAAAATAATTGGCATTGTGGTGTAGGGGTGAGGTTGGAAAATGGATTGCTTTCATTGCAGTTGTATTGAGGCTTTTTTCCCCCTGATATTTCCCAGGTAAAATTGAGTTTGTATTTGTGAATGATGAATGGGACTCTGTCCATCAATTATGGTTCAAATGGTCAACAATAGTATTAAAGTTAATGCTATCATAAGATTATAAAGGTAATTCGCTCTCATGTAAAACAAAGTCTCTTAACTTAAAGGATGTGGCATTTCAGAACACTTGAATTTTGAAAGAAATACAGTCCCAAAAGTTGTCAGACCGCTGAATGCATACCTGCTTGAACAACAATTCAGGTTTCACATATATGTATTATCATAATAAAATCAGGTTTTGGTGTTGATTGGACTGTCCATCAATTATGGTTCAAATGGTATCGTATGCTCTTGTACTTGGAGAAATTATGTTGTCTATTGGAATTAAACTCTCCATTGATGATTTTGCTATTGCATTTAAAGGGTTACGACTTTTACTATTCATTCATTTAAGTTTTCTTGATGTTGATGGTTTTGAGGCTTTAGAATTTAATAAAAATTGAATTTGTTGCAGACTTGCATCGTTATTTGTTGGCTTTGCTGCACAATATGTTTTGAAACCGGCTCTTGGGGTGTTGGTAGCACGGGGATTTGGTCCTATGTTCTATGCTAGTTTTGTTCTCATATCTTGTGTTGCCGAGGCACAACTATCAAGCTATGCCAGCTTCTTGAGCAAAGGCGATGTGGCCTTAAGCCTTCTATTGACCAACTCGACTACTATTGCATCAGTTCTTGTTACTCTTCTTTTAACTGGCCTTCTCCTAGGTTCTATGGTTTCAGTTGATGCAATTGCTATGTCGAAATCAATTTTTCAGGTACCAAAACTCCACGAGAACATAATTGCACTCTTTCTACTTCATCACAAATGTCGAGAATAAAATTGTGATCTTTTTTGCACATTCTCTGCTCGGGGAATATGAAATATTTAGCTCATTCAAAAGGAATTCTATCCGTTCAAGAACCCTAGTCCAAAACCTTGTGCTTTTGGTGATTTATATGCCATTTTAAATTCAAATGCTTAACTTAAAAAGTAATCAACGGTAGCTTATTTATTAATTGAGATGCCAATATTGGATGTGACTCAACCATTCTTTTCCTCATCTTTTTTGCTAATAGATTTTCTGTATTTTCCAGGTGGCTCTTGCTCTGGTTATACCGGATAGAAAAGTGAAGACAGAATAATGGAAGGTAATAGGAGAACTAGAAGGAGAGCTTTAGAGAGCAGTTAGGGTGGTTCATATTTTGGGTAGTTTGTGACTAGTAACTTTTGTTTGGAGAGAGATGTAGACTTGGTGCTGGATTCCTCTAATTTTATTTCATTTTGAAGCTCATTTTTATGTAGGTGTTGCTGTATCACATTCTAATTTTCAAGTGTATCGATTCAAAAATTTGTAATGAAATTATCAATTTTTATGCAATTCCAAAATTTATTCATAAGGAGTCATTTTGAAATTTGCCAATCAATTTGCATAAATTGTTGTAAATAAAAAAAAATCCTACGACAACGTTTTCTGAACGTTGCGAAAGACAGTCTTTCGTGACGTTCAGAAAACGTTGCCGTAGACCTTTCGCAACGTTTTTTGATAGTCTTTCGCAACGTTTAAAAAACGTTGCGAAAGGCCAACGTTGCCGTATCTTTCTACTCTACGACAACACATCGATTTACAACACACGTCCAAACATTGCCATAGGCCTACGGAAACATTTTTTGAACGTTGCTGTAGGCTATTTTTGTTGTAGTGTTTGGGCCGAAGTCGTTAACACAACTTGCATATTTTAAATAGGATCTTGGTTAGTCAAAAGAAAACAAAAACTCCATATGAAATTTGGAAAAATAGAGATCCCAATATCAGTTACTTTAGAGTGTTTGATTGTAAATGTTTCATTTTAAATACAAAAGAAAATTTGAAAAAAAAATTGATTCAAATTTCAATATTGGAATTTTTCTTAGACATTCATCTACTAGCAAAGTTTATCGAGTGTTCAACAAAGAATTTAAGTTATTGAAGAATCCATGCATGTAATATTTAATTAAGTTAATCATCTTCATTAGGAGAAAGGTATTGATAATGATGTTGGTTTGGAGATTCCCTTTGAGTAAATGAACATTCAAAATCAAAACAAGGAATATCCTAAAAATGTTGAATAAAAGTATGAAGAAAAAGCAAATGTACAACAAGATGAAATAGAATCTCCCGAAGTACAAAGTGATCCATCTCTACTTAAGGAATCATTCAAAAGAGTTCTATCATTGGTGATCCATCCAAAAGTGTATGTACTAGGACTTCTACGAGAAATCATTTTAATAATTGTGCTTTTATTTCATAAATTGAACAAAAGAAATTCAAAGAAGTCTGATTTGATGAATTTTGGATTCTAGTTATACAAGAAGAAATTAATCAATTCGAAAGAAATCATATTTGAGATTTAGCTGTTAAACCAAATGATCAAACCGATATTGGTACAAAATGAGTTTTTCAAAATAAATGAGATGAAAATGGGATAATTGTAGTAACATGACTAGATTAGTGGCACAATGTTACAATCGAGAAGAAGGAAGACTTTGAAGAAACATTTGCACCTATTGCTATATTAGAATCCATTTGCATGCTTTTTGATTTTGTTTGTCATAAAGGTACTCTTTACCAAATTGATGTTAAAAGTGCTTTCATAAATGGTTTTATTCAAGAAGAAATATTAGTTGGGCAACCTCCCGGTTTCAAACATCACAAGTACCTGAATAATGTTTTCAAATTAAGAAAAGCTTTTTACTGTTTAAAGAAAGCTCCTAGAGTATGGTATAAAAGATTGAGCAAATTTCTTCTTTCAAATGATTTTTTTATGGAAAAAGTGGATACTACACTTTTTATCATAACCAAAAAGGATGATATGATTATTGTACAAATTTAAGTTGACGCTATTATCTTTAGTGCCACTAATATTTTCCTTTGTAAAGAATTTTCTAAGTGCATGAGAAAAGAATTTGAAATGAGCATGATGGTGAAACTCAAGTTCTTTCTCGGGTTTCAAATCAAACAAGTTAATGATGGAATATTTATTAGTCAAACTAAGTACGTTATGGAAAAAGCTCAAAAAGTTTAAAATTTAGGAGTTAAAGCCAATAAATACTCCAATGAGCTCATCAGTTATATTGGACAAAGATGATTAAGTTACTTCCATAGACATAACTAAATATTGAGGCATTAGATCCCTTTTTTTATTTAATCACAAGTAGACTCGATGTTATGTTTAGTGTGTGTTTATGTGCAAAATTTCAATCTAATCGTAAATAATCACACCATAGTGCCGTTAAATGAATTGTTAGATATCTTAGTGACACTAGAACATTAGATCTTTGATATTCTAAGGGCACTCATATTGATTTACTTAGCTATTCGGATGAGGATTGGATCGGTTACACAATTGATCGTAAGAGCACTAGTGGAACTTGTTACTTCTTAGACTTTTCACTTGTATCATAGTTCAGTAAGAAACAAAATTTCATTGCATTGTTTACCGTCGAAATTGAATATATTTCAATTGCTAGTCGTAGTGCTGAGGTTTATGCATGAAACAAACATTAAATGATTATCATTTATCTTTTGATCATATACCTATCGTGTGTAATAACACTAGTACCATAAACTTGTCAAAAAAATCTCATCTTACAATTTCGAACCAAGTATATTGATATTAGACATCACTTTCTAAGAGATTATGCACAAAAAGAGGATATTGTATTAGATTTTGTAAAGGTGAAAAAATTGGCCGACGTTTTCCGTAAATCTCTTGCACTTCGATAGATTTTCATATATTCGAAGAGGTTTGGGAATTATTGATGAATTTTAAGTATGTGGCAAAGTTGAATTCATACTAAGCACCTATCTAGGGGCAACGTTTTGGAAAAAAAATCAAATTTCCTGTGAACTCACGGGGCCTAGACGTGTTTGAGATAAGTTGCTGATGTGCCAATTTGATTAAAGTATATGACTTTCACATATTCAAAAGTTCATACTACCCATTTATGCAACTATGTGCGAATCCTTTATTTTTCAATTGAGTGCAAAATTGGCAATTGTCCCCAACAATAATTAATGGATATAGTAAATTGTCCTAAAGGAATCAGATATTATGGTATAAACTAATGATATTCCTTGTTCCCAACAGTCTTTTTTTTTTTTTGCTTTTAATTCGAATTTAATTGGTCCCTGATAGGGGTTAAGTGTTTTTATATGATTTATTTTATGTGCATCATTGTTTGAAATTTACATGTTAAAAACTGTTATAAGCTGTATCCAATTGATTATAGTTTTGATATTTTATCACTCATACTTTGATTAGTATTTTGCTATAAAAGTGATGATTATCCTCTTGTTTAAACTTCCATATATTTGGCATTTTGTGCATAATTGAGAGGGAATATTATTCCTTCACAAATTTTGAGCATATATGCCGCACTTTTACTCTCATATGTGTTATTTTCTTGCTTATGCCAAAAGAAAAAAATGAGCGAGATAGAATTGATATGCTTTGAATGATCAAATGATATACTTTGAATTATCTATTATTTGATATGTTTTAAATGGATGACAAATTGTTTGTAAAAGAGGAATATATGTTAAATTGGAGATCATTATTCTTTATCCCTTAATGATATTACTTTACAAATCATTGTGTTTATCATCAAAAAGGAGAAAATTGTTGACCTATGGTTTATTTTAACTTTAAAAGTTTTCCTTATAACAAACAAGTTAATGTTGTTTACTAACAAATTGAACTTAAGTGATCATTGTTTTCAAAGCATTCAGTCGATCATCGTCAAAAGATCATAGTCAAGACTATAACCACAAATTGAACTCACGAAAAAAGTCAAGATTGAAGTTGAGTATTCAAGACAAATACTTCAAAATGAGAGTTTAAGAGTCAAACTTCAAATAAAAATCAAGACGAGATCCTAAGAACCAAACTTAAAAGAAACGTCAAAGACTAGGCTTTTTCGACCAAATGTAAATGTACTAAAACTTTAATTTTCAGCAATGAATGATAAATGCTAAAAAATCATTTTGTGCACTAAAAGTTATTTTGATCATCACTCATAAAATATTTTAATCAAATGTAAGGTTGATTTTCAAAAAGATATTTGAACTTATATCATATTTTTAGAACACCATTGACTTTGAAAAACTGTTTAAAAACACTTTGCGGAAAAAAAAAGGTTAGTCGAAAAACCTAACGGCTAAAAATTTGACCATTCTTCATAAATGCGTTTTGTACACTTATTTAAAGTACAAAATATGAACAATTGTTGGTAAATATATCAAAATATGGCTTACTTCTACATAAATTATGTTTATTGAGGAACATGGGGAAATTTAGGAGAAACAAGCGAGAAAATAACTAAATGGAAGAAAACCAAACTTCAGGGACCAAAGTACAAATAATCGAAAGATTACCCAAAAGAAGAAATGAAGATGTGAAAGATTCAAAAACCATTTGAGCAAAGGAATGAAGTATTGGAAGAAGAAGAAACGAGAAAAGAGATCACAAAACGAAAAAACAGAGTTCGGGAACCAAAACGCAAAGAATGGAAGTCTGCTTGAACTATGCTATAGCATAGTTCTTTTAGCCAAGCGGTCACATGGAGTGATGCAGGGCCTTCCAATGCTAAAAATGGTTGAACTATGTTATAGCATTAAAATGTACTATGCAATAGCATAGTGTATTTTCGGAGGCACAATTCTGGTTTCCTCGTATGATTCCAACTCTTATGAAAATAAATCTTTTGATGTCTTTTAAAGACCTAGGGCCATCCAGAAGTAGTTATCATGCCTTGCAACACATTCTAAGAGATTTTGGGAGTATTGAAGGAGGCAAGAAACACGAAGATCGATTCCAAGACTCGAAGATTCAATTCAAGATTTATTTGGATAATATTGATTCTTCAATATTTCTTTTCATTTCTTTTTCATAACATGCTAGGCTAGTTTTCTTTGTGTTAGGAGAATGATGAGCCATCTAATATGAATTTTTAATCTTTAGTTTTACATACTTGATATTGAAAACACATTTTTGGATATTGAATGATTTATATGATTTTTTTTCTCCACANCATTTCTTTTTCATAACATGCTAGGCTAGTTTTCTTTGTGTTAGGAGAATGATGAGCCATCTAATATGAATTTTTAATCTTTAGTTTTACATACTTGATATTGAAAACACATTTTTGGATATTGAATGATTTATATGATTTTTTTTCTCCACAATTATTGTGTACGGTAGTTGTGTGAAGTTGATGGCTTATTTTATGCATTCAAAAAAAGAAAAAAGTTCGACATAGTGCAAATCATCATAGGGTTAGATAGGGAATAGAAATATACCGCTATACTCTATGTGAATCTTTAAGTATTTCATCTGTCATAGAAATATAGTCGAGTCATATATGAGAGTAGGTTAAATATTACTCGAGAGAGATTGTTAAATAAAATAAGAACA